>VMKM01001410.1:0-143739 GCA_008360985.2 Macquaria ambigua
TATATATATATATATATATATATATATATATATATATATATATATATGCACCCATATATATATATATCAGGTCCCCATTTCTCTGTCTTTTCAAAGGTGTCTCATTTTGCTCTTTGCTCGTGGAACGGAGGGGATTCCTTGTTGGTGAGCAGGGGAAGTTTGTTTTCCTGTGTGGTGAACTCTGCTTCTGAGCCCAGTCTGCTACTGTTACTGAGTGTCTAGACTTCCTCTGTCTCTTCCGCTGCCTTTTCTCACTCTCTTTCTCCTCAGAGTTTAGCCCAAGTCTTCATTAATTCTTATCCATGTGTCTAGCATCTCGTCTTCTACCCCCTCACTCCCTACCACCGTCACTACCCTCCATCTCCATATCCAGACGACGAGCTACTGGGACCGCGTCCAGTGCGGCCTTATTCAGATCAGTGAGAAACGCTGTGTGAACAGCCTCGTCTCCCATCGTGCTCATTGAACAACAGCTACGAATGCGCTGAGACCCCTGGGTTTGAAGTCTGTAACATCTGATCCATGGGAAACCCTCATGCACAATGACGCTGGCGAACAATGTGGCCCCAGTTCTGTGTGTCCCCAGAGGGCCACTGTAGACTGCAGATCTTATAACCTGTCCTGGATACATCACTCCCCTGGGAATGGACCACTCCCATCTGAAACGACTGGCCTGTTAGAGCAGCCTGGGCTGGCTACAGTTACACATACTCAGTGGTGCTGAGATTGAGGGTATGGCCTGTATGTATTTGTGTTTAAAATGTGTGTATGTGTATGAGAGAGGGAAGGTTTGTGTGTTTGTGACCCCAGGTCTTTTATAGTAAGCCTATGGGCTGCTGATGACATCATATACTGTAGTTACTGTACAAAAGCAGTTAATGAGGTGATGAAATTGTCAAACGATCAGCCTCATTTTCTTCACTTTCTAGCCAAAGAAAACTGTCTAAACATCTCTCTCCAAATGTTTATGTAATGTGAAGAGTGATGGCAACAACAGGGAATCACTATTTCCTCTTTTAGGGAAGCTAAAACAAACAAAAGTCCAAAAGCAGCCCATTTTGCTAGAATGTCTGTAATGATCAGATTCTTCACTTTGATCCCTTTACAGTCAATTGGCACATTGGTCCTTTATGGTCAACAATGAATGAACAGATCGTCCCATCAGGATGGAAAAACAGAAACCCATTTTGTTCCACATTCCTCTGGTAATCTATTTAACAGAACTGAGACCAGACCTCTAACTGAAGTATTCAAGGCGCTGCGGTCTCCTAAACTCACAGATTCTTATGTAAGAGCAGAGAAGTTGTTTGATCTATGGTACAATGGGTATGAGAAGGAAGAAGCAACTTTAAAAAAATGTGTTTTATTTCAAACACAACTGATGCAAAAAAGAAGAAAATCATGTCACATGTACAATTTATCTTTACCATATCAATGTAGGGGTCAATGAATAGATAGATTAGGAGGATATTGCACTGACTTACTTTCATTCCTTGGATACTTTACTTTAACCATAACCACTCCATGCCTCACCCTAACCCTAACTCTACCCTAACCAAAAAACAAGTCTTAACCCCAAAATAACTCATTAAAGATCCCCTCAAGACACATTTTAAGACATGTTAAAATACTCTGCTTTGAATAATAACTTATTTCTGGCCTGGTTTTTCTACAGTAAGTTCGATTACGTAGTTGTTTTTCCGCATTGGTTTTTGTACAGATTAATTAAACCAAACATAAAGTGTTAATTAGGGAGCTTTAGATGTGCTGGTAGACATCTTTAATTACCTTTGGACAGAGCCAGGCTAGCTGTTTTCCCCTGTTTCTAGTCTTTATGCTAAGCTAAGTTAGCCAGCTGCTGGCTGTAGCTTCATATTCACTGAACAGACATGAGAGTGGTATCAATGTTCTCTTCTAACTCTCTGCAAGCAAGTGTATAAAATGTCACACTATTGATTTAAGGTGAGCACAGAGAAACTTATCCTGTGCAGATGAACGTCTTCTAGTGTTACACAATAAGCAAAACACATTATTGAGTGCAGGGGAACTAGCAGCTTTTTGTCCACAAATGGGAGGTGAGTCCCCATGATGAACAGATTTTTGTCCCCACAGTGTGATTAACACAAGAATACACACAAACACAGTCCAAAGGCGGCACATTTTCTACCCAGCATCCATGGCAATGTGTCACATTCACCTGTTTCTCTGTGTGTTTTACAACAGGATCCCTGATTCTCCCTCTTCCTTTCTTCAATTTACAAGTTCGGCTCTTCAGCTGACCCCATCAGCCGATCCCTTGCTTTGCTCGCTGAAGACAAAGGAGGCTGTTGTCTGTTGTTGCGTGTTGGGTTAGCTGTGTGTCGGATGCCATGTGGGTCGCTGCGGTGAGGGTGAGGAATTGCGGCGTCCTGATTTAAAGCTTTCCAGATGAGCTGAGGTTTAATGATGGGAAAGGCAGGGATTTGGCCTGTTTTTCTGGAAGTGGTCTGGATTTGTTGGAAAAAGAAAATATTGTAAGAAAGATGAAAAGAATGATGGAAGAATCATTGGCCTGAAGGCTGTGGTGACACATTAACATTTCACATCAGTTATTTCACTCAGAGAGACCACTGTCCACTGGCCAAATCAGATTATGGATAGAGTTAAAGAAGTTAATTAAATTAAAACTGTGTTTCTAGTGTTTTGCCAAACCCATTTACAAACATAAGAGGGGAGAACAGAAACACCTTACAATATGATGCAGTCCAGCTCAGAACCACTGCAAACTGACTTCAATAATAAACATATAGTTAAATTAACACCTGTCTGACAGTGTCAATCATAACTGAACATCATTTTCTTTATAAATGTAGAATTTGTGGCAGATCTGTTGTTTTGGATTGCATTAGATTGTATGGCTGTACACAACAAAGTGGCCAGGGAGTGTATATTTTCCTAATCAATATATCAGTTATTCACAATTGAATGATTTTCCAGATTTCACCACACCAACAGGATTCTTATACTGAGGGAACAATACTTTCTTGCTACATGAGCAGCATCAAATGTCATTACTATGTATATAAGCAGAGGACAAGTCTTTTACTTAATTAGCTCTATCAGAATAAAATAAGAAAAGAAAGTAAAAAATGGATTCTTGTAAACAGACTTTAAACCGGGGGAGAACCCATGCACAAACACACTAATGGTGACAAGCCGCTGTACTGACCTGCCCTTCAGGAATAATTTGGGGTATAGTGTCTTGCCCAAGTACACTTACACATGTGGCCTTGAGCAGGGGATTGAACCACCAACCCTGCATGTAATGGATGACCTGACCTATGAGCTAAAAATGTTCATACTCCCTCCATAAAAATGTGATTCACATGCAGTCATATGATAAGAGAAGTTAACACATTGTTGTCAAAGCAGGGTGTCTAAGTATCTGCAGCTTCTGTTTTTGTGACACAGTAAGCAGTAACATTATTCTCTGTTGACGAGTGAATGAGATTATTACATCTATTATATTCTCTATGATAAGGACATCATCATAGATCAAATGCAGCTCTGCTAGAGAGTTGCCAGACAGTCCGGTATAATAACAACAGTCGTTCCATCGGCGTCTCTTCATCTAAATAAATGCCATAACAGCAGTGATGTAGTGGGATTTGCAGCCCTGAGAAGACAGCCACTGACAATGATAGCCGGTCTGCGCACTAATAAGCCAGTGACTCAGTCTAAACTCCGACTGAAGTGTTGAGAGGAGCTGTTCAGTGTTTCTGAGACCCAGGGGATGACAGAGGAAGATCGTAACACATTATTCTCTCTCCCTGCAATTCAGACAGTAATTGCCTGTTTGTTCAAAGCTAATGATGGTTATCCAAGCCTCTCAGAGGAATGATGATTTCACTAGGTGCTTTTCTTTGTTGCTCTGTTATATTATGAATAAAGTCTGGCAGTAACAGCTTTAAGTATTTGCTCTCTGAGTGCAAACATCTTGATCTGCAGTGTGTGCTCGCTCGCATGTTTGTCTTCAGACTTAATGTGCTTGTTTCAATAACAATTTACATTAATTATACACCATTACAATTTTTAGACCAAATACTACTTTTACATCTGACTTTTTTCTTTTTTATTTGTGGTATTTCTTTTATCTATTGTCCATTTGGTGGTTAGCTGTCTTACTTTTGCTTGCCAGCTTTTTATATCTCTAAATTGACTTTTACAGGCACCTGTGTGAGAGACGATCAATTCTGTGATTTAAAGGAACAACCAGAGTCTTTGAGGCTGTACTTTGGAAGTTCGATGCTTTGAGCTAAATGCTAACATCAGCCTACTCACATGCTCACAATGGCAATGCTAACATGCTGATGTTTACCATGGTCACCATCTTGGTTTAGCGTGATGCCATGCTATCATTTGCTAATTGCCAATAAAGACAAAGTAGAGCTGAGACTGATGGGAATGGGAATTAGTTTTGCAGGTATTGGACAAGTGTTACAAATTGAAATTTAGATCTCATGATGCCACTAGATGAAAAGTTAAGGGATCGACAAAGTTATTAGGATTCAGTCCTGTGGGAACAAATTTCACGGTGATCCATCAAATTGTTGAGACATTTCCCTTGACACCACAAATGTCACCCGCATTGTGGCACTAGAGGAAATGTTAGGGGCTCACCAAAGTCATTAGGATTCATTCTTTGGGGACCATGAATGTCTGTACAAAATTTCACAGTAATCCATCCAATAGGTGTTGAGATATTTCAGTCTGGATCAAATTGGTGAACCAACATTGCCATCCCTGGAGCAATGACGGTCAAGTGGAATCATAATCTATCTATTGTAAGCATTTAATTGATTTTTACAGTCACTCATTTGTGGGACAAAAAAGGTTATGAGCAATCGAGTCTAGTGTTGCCAACTTTGGGATGTGAAGGAACAAAATCATGGTAAAACTCATTATCCCACTTTCTCTCCATCAAGAAAGTTTCAATGTAATTTGCCGGAAATTGGCTCAGTCAGTGGTAGGTTGCAGTGGACCTCAGTGGCATTGGGTCTGTAGTGATCAAAGACCAAACAGACAGACCTTTCAAACGCTTTCGTTGAGAACTTCCTTATATCAAAGTACCAAATAGTTATTTCTACACAAATGGAAGAAACATTGTGAGTAACTGCGTCATTATATAAAAGATATTACTGCTGAATCGACATATTTGGTGCTTTAAATTACTCAAACCAAATGACGTAGCTCCGCTGTGTTGAAATTATCTTCAGCTCTTATCTCCACATCTCAGCAAATCCAAACTATCTGGATGGATACTTAGAGTTCTGGGTAAGAGGATAAATGTTTGATTGCCTCTTTGAGTGAACTCCCCCTTACACTCGCGTGTGCAGCTACTGTTAATATATTTGAAACTAAAAGTCTTGCCGGGTGACGTTTTGTTGAAAATTCTTCTGCTTTAAACATGCCAGAGTCAGAGGTTATATAATTTTACTGAGGTCATATGAAGCATGAGGTACTGTTTGAGTGTGTGTGTGTGTGTGTGTGTGTGTGTGTGTGTGTGTGTACTTATGGCTGAAACATTTCACAACATCTCTGCCAAACATGGATTCTCTTGGTGTGAGTCAGAAAGGATGCCTTCAGCTCTGCCTGTCTCACTTACTCTCTCCCCAACTTTTTCTTTCAGACACATTCACCCACATTCACACACACATTTCCGTACACACCCTCGGGGTTAAACACATCGCACATGCCAAACTGTGATTTTTTTGCTGCCAAACTAAACTCCCTGTCATCAGCCTACTTGTGTTTGGGATCATCCTCCATGGAACGGTTTTACTCTCTAACCACAGTGTTTCTTGTGCCAAAGCTTACGTAACCATTAGGTTTTTTTTTTTTATGGCACACGTGTAGCTAACTGTCCCAGTAGCACAGTCATTAGCTCGTTTGCCAAAAACCTCCAGAGTGTTTGCACAGAATGTTTCTTTCATAGCCAAAACTTGCAGAGCACCAGTTGCACCACTGGCACTTGGTAAATATTTACCCACTCTGTTTAGCTTAACAAACTAAAGACTGCACAGTTTTTCATGAAAAAGTGGACTCTCTATGTTGTAATTGTGTAATGTGAGCAAAAGAAGGCTGACTGGGCTTATGAAGTGAAAATGATTGATGAGTGTGTCTGTTGGAGATGTGCCAAAATAAATATATGAATGACTAATCCACTTCCATATTGTTTTGATGGATGGAGGACTTTTATTTCTCTGTTGACTCACTCTCCACAGGAATCTCCAATCAGGCTGAACTTATCAAGCGTGAAAAACCATTTGAAAGGAAGGCTGAGAGGGACAGAAGAAAACAAGAAGGTCCTTTCTCTTTTTCCTGCTTGGAAAGCTCATTATTCCTCAAGCTCCCCTCTCTCTGAAAAGCACCCCCCCTTCCTCTAAATTTCTTCACTTTTTTTAGTTCCCGCCTCACCTCCCCACAAGCCCACACTGTGTGAGTGACTAACGCTGTTTTTTTCTTCTACTATAGCGCCGCCTCCATTCTCTCACTGGCTCTTTTATTCCCTCATCCCCGCCGCTGCTCCCTCCTTTCCTTCCTCCTCCCCTCTCCTCTTTCTCTCCTATTTTTGCTTCATTGCTGGTTGCTCACACCAACCAGCTCACAGCCAAAGAGCTCCTCTCTCCCTCTCACACTGATCGGGCTTTAAACCAGAACTTTCCCCTGAAAAACTGAGACATTACTCCAAAGGAAGTTATTGCTCAAGTCTAAAGGTACAGAAACAGCTTCTATCTTAGTATTTTACCATTTAATATGTCTGCAAATGCATTTGACCAGTAACTGTATCTGTGTGTGTCTGCATGTGTATGAGAGTGAGATCTGTGAATCAGTGTCAGTTTAACCATTACTCCCAAACTGTACACGTGTGTTGTAGCTACTCAAGTGTGTTAAGGAAGTCTGCATGCCTTCACAGTTGTGGATGCAACACATGTGTTTTTAGCTCATGGAATACAGCATTTCATTGACAGAAGTTTTTTAGTTTCTTATAATGCATTTTTTTGGGGGGGGTTGCATGATTACTATTGACTGTCATTACTATACATTTTGATTTTGATTTTATTTTTGAATTGATTTCACTTTTATTACCAGAATATTTTTCTGAACTTTGTCTTGCGTCCCAAGACGTAAACATATGTATTTTCTACATATGAGGGACAATATCTATCAAAGAGGTTATAATAAGACATTTATAATTGAATCCACTTTGTATGTGTTGTATATTGTTTTAAGTGACAGTTCATAGTGTAGCAGAGCAATGATACACAGCACAACTCAAAAAATGCTAAAGTTACAAACCTTTATTATCTGACTAAACTAAGAGAGTGACAGAGTGGTTGTCTACCGTTCATAATTTTGTTTTTTGTGCTCACATATCTAATGCTAACTCTCTCAATATGTCCTTCCCTCTCAATCAGGACACTTGTAACCAAAGTAGAGGTGCGACAGAGAGGAAGAAGAGCAACGGGTAACGAGTGAATCGTCAGGTGTTCCCCTCACAGCTGAGAGGAGTTCAAGTTTGGCAGCGATGACTCAGAGCAATGGGGAGAACCCACAGAGGACCCGGAGTGGTCTCCACCAGATCCGAGCCGGGATCCAGTCTCGATCGCTGCTGGCCAAGAAGAGAGTGGAGAACATCTCGAAGGATGATGTGAAAGGATTCTTCATAAGAAATGCCTTTGTGATCTTTACTGTTGCTGCTGTCATTATTGGTAAGTGGGAAACTTTGTTTTCACTTAAAACACTGCTCAAACACAGAACTCTGTAGGTAATTTAGGTGATTTAAAACTGGAGTTTATAGGAAGAAACTGTGTTTGTTCCTATAATCTCCTCTCCTTTCCATCTATCACCACATCACCCCTCCTCTATTCAAACTTGCAAAGAAGAAGCCACCAGATTTTCTGCATCACCCCAACAGTCCATCAATCTTGTGTGACAAATGCCCCTGTAGCAGGACGGAAGAAGGAAAAGAATTGAAACAAACTCAGTGGATGAGAGAATAGAGGGAACTCGGATGAACTTAGCAGACTGGCTTTTATCTGACCCTGTAGCTGACCTTTGACCTGTTGCCATTAACCTTTGAATCTTACTCAGTAGGAAGTGAGCCAGGCCCACCCACCTCCTGCACATCTGCAGCCCTGCTAGAATTACACCACCATGCCAGGACAAACACATTTGATTGATTGTTAGATTCAGGGTATTCTTTACTTCAGGCTGCTAGGTCAGCCACATGGGCCTGTTGTTGGATTAGTACTGCAGTTGACAAACTGCTTGTTTGGTATAGACTTCTCTGATGCTGAAGAAAATGACTTCTGCACACATTTTCACAAGAAAATCAAGTTTAGAAAATGACCACAGCAGAAGAGATAGTCACTGCACAATCATTAGTACTTTTGAAACTCTCCAGTCAAAATACCAGCAAATGCTAATGTCTCTCATGAGTATCATTGCACAATACAAATATTCATAATATATGTATATATGTCATAACCTGCTTTCACATTTATCAGTAAAGCCCCACCTCTCCTACATCATTAGTAAGTCCACTGTATTTTATATGTGAAAATGTCAGTAAACGCAACTAATTTTCTTACTCAGGAGGCGAGGCTGCAAAGTAGTCATAGATAAAAAGATGATGTTTCAGCTTTCAGCTGTTATTTTGGGACTTATCAGTATTATTATGGTGTCGATATCCATTCATAAGCATGTCACATTTTGCAGTAATGTGATTATATCTAGCCACAGGTATCAAACACAGGACTCTCTTAAGGTCCAGTCATGTTAACACAAAAGACTTGAAATGTTCTAACAAAGTTTTGACTTTTCTTCCACATTTGACCCTCTCTGCAGGCATAATCCTGGGATTTGCCCTGCGGCCTTATAATATGTCTTACCGTGAAGTCAAGTTCTTCTCCTTCCCTGGAGAACTGCTGATGAGAATGCTTCAGATGCTCGTGCTGCCCCTGCTGGTTTCCAGTCTCATCACAGGTATGAACATCAGGCCACTTTAGTGCCATCAGGACAAACTCTGTACATTTTGATGCATCTCTCATCAAAATGTACAGACTATTCTTCACTTAATTACTTTAATCACCTCTTACTCACTTATTCCTTTGAACTGTCACGCATCAAGATTTTGACATAATGGTATTCTTGCTAAACCTTATCTTTTCAGTCACTGATAAATAACAACAAAATGTGAAAATGTTGCACACACCCAAGGCTTACACACAGCACTCCCATACGGTTGTCATTGGCTATTTTTAGTTAAAATGTACCTCAGATATCTATAACACTTACAGTTCAAGCCTGTGTGACATTGTTTTGTTCTAAATTCATATCAAACAACTTAGTCACCACACACAGCCTACTTCACATTTAGTAAAATGGTAGCCAATGTAGAAATAGCCCCCCACCAGATAAAACCCCATCCAGCTTCCTCTACTGTGTCCCATAATACTGTACCTCTACTATCCTGAAGTGGAGCTACAGCACAGCATCAGTTTGCACATGTGGAACAAGTAGGACCACTCTCTGACTCTGTTTATATGAGATCTTAGTTACATGTTTTCCAGGTAGCATGTGTTTTCTGTGTATAAGGTTCATATCAGTGACAGTGCTGTTTGTTGTTTTGTGGCTCCACCGACCAACTTGTACCTCATGAGTGGCAGAGTGAGCCAGCTGTTTGTTCAGCCGACGCTGTTTGTTGGTTTTGGGCCCAGTGGTGGACGGGGTTGGAATGACCTCATGAGTGAGACAGAGAGATATGTTTTCAACTTACAGTTCTAGTCTCAGTCACATGCATGACCCATGCTGTAATGGTCTTGAGCTTGATACAACATGAAAGCAGTCCCAACTTTAGTGGGTTTAATTGAATAAGCAATTCAGAATTTGTGGATTGGATTACCTTGTGGTTTCAGTACGTCTTGTAGGACTCCTGCAGCTCACATGTATTTGGGCCTGTGTTTCAGAAAAACACAAACATATGAAGCTGAGGTTTTCACTTCTAATCCAGGGATGAGTTCATTCGTCACTGTTGATATGATTCATAAACCCAGTCAGACACGCAGGGAGGTTTTCTTCCAGAGGCAAAGGCCTGTTTGGATCTGTTACTAAGCAGAGCCCCCTACTTGTTATGGAAGTATACATAGAGTTATGGAACATGTGAGTTTTGCGAAAACACTTGTCAGCAGCACTGACTGATAAATATAGGTGGGACATACTGAGACCAAATGTCCAGTCTCTGAGCAGTGATTGACAGGGCAAGAAGCCAGTCTCCTGAAGGGATGACGGAGACACGCTGTCCGATAATAACCTGCTTTGTGCTGCAGCCGGGCGTAACAGCAGCGTCCACTGACATCATGTCACATGACCACAGCTACAATATGTGGAAACCAACAAAGAGTGCTGTTCTGTAGCCAAGTCATCTGTCGCACAGCTCCTTTCTTATGTGTGTGTGTATGTGCCCTTATCCATGTCATCAGATGCAATGTTATCTGCTATAAACTTGTCATTAGACTAGAAAAAGTCAACTACTACATTACTACAAATAACACACTATACATTACTGCTGCCTCTTTTAAATGTTGTTTTTCCCATCCTCCAGAAAGAGACTTGAATATCATGTTTTTATTTGTTTATTTTCTGTTTTCATTGACTTGTAATTCAGTTATTCAGCTTGATTTGGAAAGTTTACACTGCAAACAATAACATACCTTATATTTATGTCATTTTTTTGTACAATAGCACCAGTTTGCACTGACTTTATCTTCATCAGCCAGAAAGGTAGCCTGACACTACCAAGAATAAAACACAATAGCAGCAAATACTTTGACCTGGCTCAATAGTAGATTATTGTTCCAGACCCATTATCAGGACTTAACTCAAAAATTTAAAGAATTAAATCCAGTTTCTATATAGAATTGAAACTCATCCACATCTTTACTGTTAAACCTGCTCTTAAGCCCACTCTATCACAGTGTGTAAGTAATGACAAATACCCATCATTGTTCTCTTCATTGCAAAGTTGGGTGGACTTCCTTATTGGCAAGAAAGGATACACTGCACATCTCATGATATTCACCAATAAAGCTTCACCGTTGTAGCTCACAGTGAGACTATCTTGTTAAATAAACAATAACATAATAATATGTGACAATACAGTACAGGGGTTCTCAAACTTATTACTCAAAGGTCCGCACCTGCTTTTTATTCAAGGTCAGAGGTCCGGAACGAAGAGTCCTGTCGTGTCTGGATTTTGCTGATTTAGCAGACAAAACCAATCTATAACACTATGCATTTACAGCATCAGCAGTCTGTTGGGAATTTAATAGAGGAGCAGATTGAGGTCAGAGGTCACAGCAACGACAACACCAACAAAACCTTTTTTATGACTGTGGCTGTGAAAAGTAACAGTTTCACCAAAACACACAGACATACACACACCTGCACATTGTGTGGACACACACACTGACCCACATGCACATGCTGACACACTACAACTCACTGTCTCAAAGCAATTTTGATTAAACAGGAGAATCCATAGATTATTAGATTTGCTTTGCTCACACGGAGCAAAAAGTTATTACATACGTTTTTGGGCCAATATGTTATATAACAACATTTTTGAAAACCTGCAACACAGCTGTAGACAAAAAGTCTGACTCACAGTATGTTACTGGAAGTCACTTTTTTCTTCCACAGTTTTTCAGATTTCTGCTGACACTGTGACCTCAGATGAAAGGTTACTTTAGAGGACAACACCTTTTCTTGATCTTGAAGAGCGTTTTGACAGACTTCAGCTGTACATTTATCTGTATTTCTATCCCCATAGCATAGGCTGGATTCACCAACTTTCCTTTAAGAACCAATGTCCTACAGCCTAAATGTAATTGCAGTAAGCTATATTTCTAAAGCAGTGATTGCTTTACTTACATGACTTTTAGCACGACTTTGAGAATACTGTAACATGTTTTATAGGATAAGAGCATCAGAGCTCCTATGACTTCTTTTCTGCAAACACATGGCCCCTGTGCAAACTGGCACAAGGCTGGATTGTGCCTCTATATTAAATGTTCTGTACCAGTTGAAAGGGACTTGCCTCTGAAATTTGATCCTGTCTAAAAGTGAGGTTGAATTGGGAATCAGAAAGTTAGAGCAGAGTTCAGAGGGGCCCTGGAAGGGAGGAAATGAAGGAAAGCAAGACTACAGACAGGCAAGAGAAGAGAAGGATCAAGGGATTATGAGAAACTGGCTCCTGTGATTCAGTGAGAAAGTGAGAAAGAGAGAGAGCAGATAACCGCAGAGTCCTCAGTGATCTTCTTCATCCATAACCACATTTCTTTCTATATCTCTCTTTCACATGTTCTCACTCGCACACACAAATCCATATCGTCTTCAGGTATTTCATTAAGAGAGCTGAGAGTCCACCGCAGCGTATTTGCAGAGCCAAGAAGTGGCTGGACAGGAAGAGGGGATGTGGGCAGTAAGAAGAGGAAAAGGAGGATGATTACAGGAGGAGGTCGCTGGAAGGGGGCCTTGACTGTAGGAGGGGGAGGGAGTCAAGGGGAAGACCAGGACAAGGAGTAAAGACCGGAAAAACATGGAAAGGAGGATGAAGGTGGACGTTATAGTAAATAACTAGACAGATTATTTGTTAGTTTGTTACATAAAGGTAGCAACGTAAAGGCAGAAATAATGAAGAAGTTATAATAACTGTCAAATAAATGTCAACTCATGGATTCAAAATTTAATATGTAAGTAGCTGGTTGTAAAATGTAAAGTTCTCCCTCAGTAGAATGATCCCCTGCCGTGTTAAATTACTATATAGTATATATACTAATATACTAAGATTTTACTATATGTACTGCATGTAAACTTTCATTGTTTTTACATGTAAAACTTTCACATGTAAACGTGTCAGTATTTAAAATTAAGCATAGCCTTTAGAGAAATCTTAGAAATCTCAGAGAATGAAATTAGAGTGGTGTAAAATACCATTGTTGTTGAAATGTAGTGGAGTAGAAGAATAAAGTCTCTGGAAGAGGGAAATATTAAAATAAAGTGCGAGCATGTCAAGACTGGACCACCTCTGCACCTCACGAAGAATGGCCCCCAAAATCATCATCATGAGTCCAGTAAAGCACTGTCTTGTGCTTGTTTTAGCACAAACTACAGGATGTTAACAATATCCTAACAGTGAGAAAATGTATAAAAAGGTAGAGCTGCTCTCCAACTGAATTTCAATTTTAATGACGCTCATCTAAACATGAAAGGCTTGTTCTAGGAACCTACAGTCAAAAGAAAAGTCTGTGCTAAAGGATCTCCCATCCCATTAAACGTCAAGCATTCTTTGTTTTCTCAGAGTTTGCTAGACATTTTCATTACTGTTGATTTATAAGGGGCTTGACTAATGATGGTGAAAACCTCCAAAATTTGACATAATAAATGCATTGTACTGCATAACCTGATTTCTTTAACCTGGTTTCTTGAGTGCACGTAAATGTACTGATTGAGAAATAATGGATTTGAAGAACATTTAAGTTTCTGTCAGTCAACAAGTACTGCAGCGAAAAGAAATTTGCTGTTGCTACTATGGTTTTGTTCAGTATATTTTCATATAAGACAAAGAGAAGCAGCAAATCAACATGCTTGAGAGGCTGGAACCAATGAAAATCGATCATCAAAACAGACTACTTTCTGTAAAATCTATTCAGCTCCAAACCTTTAAACTTCATAGACTGTGGAGATATTTTCTGACTGCAGCACTTCAGGTAAAGTCTTGCTAGAACTGTGGAGTCAATCTTTGCCCAGCATCAGTGGATGTTAATTGCCCTCTGGACCGACCTCTTGCAGTTGCTATGCCCCGCGCTTCAACTTTACCCCCCTAAAGTAGGCCTACTTTTGTGTTTGATGAACATTCCCCATATGAGAAAGAAAGTCATTCTCCCTGCTCTCCTTCTTGGTTCTTTCGTTCTTTTGAAAGGATGGAATTGGTGAGGCTGCGTCCGTTGTTGCCTGGACAACAGGCTGGGGATCATTGTGTGCGTGCGGGGCTGACTAAGTCAACAAGTTTTCCCAGGGCTGTCAGAAAGGGAGTAGGAGGGAAGCAGTGGGTGGGTGGTGGGGAGGGTTTGGGAGGAAAAGAGGTGGCAATGAAAGAGGATTGCAGCAATAAGATCAGAGTGCAAAAAAAAGAGAGGAAGGAGGTAAGATGTGGGGGTGGGAGAGGAGGAAGAGCAAGGGAGGGGTACTAGGGGGCACCCTGAAACAAGAGGTGGTGATGGGGGTGGGGGGTGGGAGAGAGAGGAGGTGAAGAATCTGGGAGAAGAGAATGAGGGAGGGAAGGATGAAGAGTGTAGGAAGAGGATCAGAAAGAGCTGGATAAAAGCTTAAGTCCTGGGCATGTTGAGACAAGAGGAACAGAGAGGGCCAGAGCAGGGGCAGTAGGTACACACACACACACACACACACACACACACTTTGTTATACATGGTGTCAAAGTGCCACATATGAAAGGAACACATACATCTCCCGTCACACAAAGCCTGCTTTGCCTTGTACGGCTCTGAATGAAGATAATGGCCATAACAGGACCTGACACTTTGAAAATACAACGCCACTGTCGTGCCTATTGAGGCAGCCTGTCTGTTTCCAGCCTGCCTGTTTCCAGAATGGCTATATTTCCTTTTTACCACCAGTATCCCTACAAAGTCTATTTAATGCTATTAGAGCTGTGGAGCACGGTTTAGCCCCAAGGCTCCAGCAGTTCTTTCTCCAGCAGTGGTTTATCAATTCTTAAAACTATTTCTCATGCATCCTGAAATTGATGTGTGGCTTTTCAGCTGGCCTGTAAAAATAAAACTCATCACATATTTTAGGTTATGTATAATTAGATAGTATCCAACCTTCCTTGCAGGAAGATTACCAGACATAGCAGGGAGCAAAGTATTTCTTTGTAACTTGATCATCAACTGTTTCTTCTGAATCATACTGGAACACATTGTTTCTGTATAAAACATCACTCTGTGTTGTATTTTATCAGTTACTTTCTGTGCTTTGGCTTTAGCTTGATATGCCTCACAGTACATAGTTTTCATCTCAGAATACAGAAAGGCCTACATATTTGTTGCATATTTTTCTACATGACACAAATATTCAGGTCAGACTGTTCTGCTCTGTAACTGACATGTCTGTCTGCTCTTTGTGTTCACAACAAACTAATGTCACACTTGGGGACATATTGCACTGTCATATGATCAAATAAAAGACAGTAATTTGAATTATGCCAAAATTGAAATTGAAATTGTTTGCCCCTGCAGCTATAATTTAGAATAATATGATCTTTATATGAATATACAGTATGTAAACAGATTTTGTATAGTAGATCTGCTCATGGATGCTGTACAGTAGATGATTTGTTTTTCCACCAGTAAAGGTCAGAGTCAGATCGTGTTTCTTGCCGCTCTTTGTTGTCACAGATAGTTAGGCAGATAATCCATATGGGTGTGTTCCACCAATAATTACAGCACCTTTTCCCAGGCAACCTGTAAATGCTCATAGGGACGGAAGCTAGTGTCACATCTATGCAAACTTTAAGGTCATGGGGCAGCATGACCAAAGATGATAGGGATGTTTTTTCCATATACAGAAACAACAACAAAGATGGGAAAACATATTTTTTATTCATTTAAATCTCTATTTGAAATATGCCCTCACTCTCTTGATGCTATATGTAGGCAACATTTGATTTTTTTGTTATTTTGTTTAGCAAAATGTTTTACTGCATGTCACTGAAAGCCAATTGTGTGTAATTGTAAAGACAATTGGTGAAAGAATTAATGAATTAATACATGCATCATACACTGCTCAGTGACTGGTAATGGGACTAATTTACATGATGCCACATGGAGCTGCTTATAGCACTGCTGCTCCCTCTACAGGAACTGTATGGAATTCCTACAGTCTCTCCAAGCTTCTGCTAATGCGAGTAACAGTGCAGGTACCAGTGGACAAATACTTATTTAAGAAACTCTTTGGATGATGAACCCTATATACATTAATTTACATGATATGTCCTTTTCAGGTATGGCCGCCCTGGACAGCCGTGCTTCTGGTAAAATGGGTATGAGGGCAGTGGTCTACTATACCACCACTACCGTCATTGCTGTGTTCATTGGTATCGTCATGGTGCTCATCATTCACCCTGGAAAAGGATCAAAGGATGAGTTCACCAAGCAGCAGCAGATAGAGCAGGTCAGCCCTGCTGATGCCTTCCTGGACCTTATCAGGTAACTACGCACCTACACATTTATGCACCCTGAACAACCAAAAACACTCACAAGAGCACTCCACTACACTGATTCTGTCAACAAAAATTAAAAGTCAAGCCCTTATTTGTTGCCCCCTTGTGATACTGATCACCTAGATGGAGGTGCTCAAACTGGGAGAAGGATTTTTAAGTTCTGTGACGTGAAGATTTGAAGAATGCAAATCAATATCAGACAACGGCCCTAATATTTTAGTTTGTCTGTTTTTTAGCAATGTGCATTTCTAATTTGTAAGTCATTTGTTAACTCTAACAAAAATGTACCTCTTTTGTTGTGTTTTATAGAAACATGTTTCCACCTAACCTTGTGGAGGCTTGCACCAAACAGGTAACTCTCCTACCACACCCCTCTTTCCTTCATCATCACCAGTACCTGAGTGGACATGTAGCATTGTTTAAAGTCTCTCCAGTACAGGGTTTCTATTTTTTCTTTTATATGTTCATATTGCCATTGTCATTCCTGTGGACTTCCAGATTCTTACTAGAGATCTCTTTTACACTGGAAATGAATTTCATACAATCTGTAATTAAATCTAAATGTATGTCTTTTTAATTTACATCTATATAAAAACACATCAGATGTAATTTCTGATTATCTAAATCTCTGCTCACAGTTCCCACATGAAGATTGCAAAAAGGGGGTTTACAGTTAATCATTTCAGACAGGGATAGGAGTTTTTCCATGGGCACCTAATGATCCAATCATTCTTAGTTGCCCATGCTTACACCTGAGACAGCCGAGTTGTTAGCCTTGTCTCAGTGCCACTTTCACTTCCTCAGTCCAACACATTTTAGGCAGATGGAGGTACTCTGGTGGGATTGTGAAATTGTGTGTAGCAGATGGTAATACAGGAACTTGAAAGCACAAACAAATAACTGCATTCTGAAATGCTAAGTGGTTGAGCTTTTATGTCAAACATTTATCCCCTTCACACTAAACTTGATCCATTTGTACATTTTATTGTAAAGAATTGAAATTCAACATGTTATCTTGGAAATCGTTTGGAGACACATTTTCTTCAGAATCAACAAGCTATTTGCTAGAAGATAGATAGATAGATAATCACTATCTAACCCGTCCTCTTTCTTTTTTAAAACCCAGTTCAAGACGCAGTATGCCAAGAGAGTAGTCCATGTGAAGATGTCAGTGAATGATACGATGTTCACACTCAATGGTAGCCAGGAGATAACCCAGGAGGAGATGATCCCAGTGCCAGGATCAGTTAATGGAGTCAATGCTCTCGGCCTGGTGGTGTTCTCCATGTGCTTCGGTCTGATCATCGGGAGCATGAGGGAACAGGGACAGCCCCTCAAGGACTTCTTCGACTGTCTCAATGAAGCCATCATGAGGCTGGTCGCCATTATCATGTGGTAAGTACAAGGAGGGATGAATGGATGGATGGATAGAGTTAATGCAGAGGGAAGTGTTGGATCTTCCAATTACAAATTCTCAATAACACTCATTGATCCTCAGGTATGCCCCCATCGGTATCCTGTTCCTGATTGCTGGTAAGATCGTGGAGATGGATGACATTTCAACCATGGGTGGCCAGCTGGGAATGTACACAATTACAGTCATTTGTGGTCTGCTCATCCACGCCATCGTTGTCCTGCCAACACTCTACTTCGTCGTCACCAGGAAGAACCCCTTCGTTTTCATCGCAGGGCTGTTGCAGGCACTCATCACTGCCCTGGGAACATCCTCTAGGTATGTGATTGGATGTTTTGGAAGTTTTCCAACTCAAAATCTCACAGACTGACAAGAAAGGTCAAGGTAGAAATTATTATCATTCTCTCACATACAATACTCTGAAATTGCATTGCTTCACTGCTTGAGAAACAGTTATGAGGAGAAAAAAAAGAAACAAGCACAAAAGATTATAAACACATACAAAAGATGATTAAAATACAGTACAATAAGATTAAAGGAGTAAAACACAGTAACCTGAAGGTAAGATTCTAGTTGTACTTATTAAATAAAGTACAATGAGTGAAAATAAAGTGCAGTTTCACATATAAGGAACTGAATAATTTTCATTACATACAATTCAACTGACTAGATAAATATTAAGACAAAAGGATAGTAATCCTTATTGCAACCAGCACACTGCAAACCAACAAACTACAGTAACAATGTCCCCCAATTGCCCCCCAAATTCTGTAATTATGTCCCAAATTCTGTAATTATGTCCCAATAATGGTTTATTCAGATCAAACTTGGGCATTTATTTAAAATCTGGATATTGTGCATATTTCAAAAATGCAATTGTTGCATTTTTAAGTCATAGCTGGCTTGCAGTGAATGGTTGTAGACTTTAGTATGCAGTCAGCCTCCCTGAATGCTGCAGATGATGTGTGTTGATAAGCATGATTTATTGCTTACCTTAATCGACTGGTCAGTGTTAAAGCAGTCGCAGAAATTCAGCAATGTACTGTAATTTCTAGGAGACTGGGTTGATCTCACCCTCCCTCTCTCTCTATCCTCTCTCAGTTCTGCCACGTTGCCCATCACTTTTAAATGCCTGGAGGAAAACAACAAGGTGGACAAGCGTGTGACCCGTTTCGTGCTCCCTGTCGGCGCCACCATAAACATGGACGGCACTGCTCTGTATGAAGCCCTGGCAGCCATCTTTATCGCTCAGGTCAATGATTATGACCTTAACTTTGGACAGATTCTCACCATCAGGTATGTGATATGCAGTACACTTGCACACACTGTCATTCATTCAATAATTTAAAAGGACCCAGAATTATTTGTTTCAGCAAACCTTGCCTGCTCTGGGAGTTGACTCTGTTTTGGATGTACAGGAGAATATTTCTATTACATTTGTTTTTAATTATGACGAGAAATACTACTTATACATACTACTTTGTCTCCAAGCCTCAAAACCACAGATTACAGCTTTAATAACTTTCTAACCACCAGTCTCGGTATTTGACCAGGGACAGATGATGGATAGTATTTCAGCCAAGGGAGTGAATCTAAGTGACCCTTATCAATGCTATTACCAAGGAATGATCGAGAGGTCAATAGTGGGACATGTCTGTCACAGCTGCACTGAAATGAAGGATTTTTAGTCAAATCAAATTTCTCTCCATCTGCCTTTTTAAAAATTTTTTTGCACTTTTCCCCATCAGTATCACAGCCACAGCAGCCAGTATCGGAGCAGCTGGAATCCCTCAGGCAGGACTGGTCACCATGGTGATAGTGCTAACGTCTGTAGGCCTGCCCACTGATGACATCACACTCATCATTGCCGTTGATTGGTTCCTGTAAGTATTGGCTATATATGACATCTCAAAAAACGATTCACTTTAAGTGTGAAAGTCAGTAAAAAACATGATCTAGTAAAGATGTTTCCTCAAGTAGCAGCAACAGTTTGTACAAAAATGCTGGTTTTAGATAGGAATGAAGTGGGTTTAATCATGAGGAAATAAAGCATAGTGTATATGAATTCAATCAAGTTCCACCCAGGGGGATTTTAGGGGGTTAAAAGGGATCAAATTGGTGTGCTGTACACACTTGAGTGGATTACAGGACAGCTTCCAGAGACACTCCCTTCACATTCCATGTCCTTCAATCCATCTGGTTTTTATTCAGTCGGCAGCCAATCCCAGTGCAAAGCCCAACTTCCTCCTATCTACTGGCTGTGTTTCATGTAGTTTGAAGATTGCCTGGAGCGATTAAAACTATGCCTTCAGTTTTCTAATTATATTTTTTATGTACACACATTTACAGACACTCCATGTGGATTTAATTTGCAATGTCTCCAATGGAATTGTTAAATATTTTATACTCTTGTCCACTTCAGTCTTTTATTCTTGTCTTGTTTTGTCTTCTTGTGCCTTCTCGTCTTATGTTTTTTTTGTCTTGTCCTGTCTTTTTGTGTCCTCTCTTGTTTCATCTTGTCGTGCCTTGTCTTCTCTTTCCACTCCCTACCTCCTGTCCTCACCTGTTCTCTGTCTTTCCTCAGGGACCGATTGCGCACCACCACCAATGTCCTCGGAGACTCCATTGGTGCAGGTATAGTGGAACACCTGTCTCGCCACGAGTTGCAGAACAAGGACCCCGAGGTGGGCAACTCAGTGGTGGAGGAGGCAGACAAGAAGCCGTACCAGCTCATCTGCCAGGAGAATGAGTATGAGAACGAGAGGCCTGCTGACAGCGAGACCAAGATGTAGGGGCCAGAGGTTGCATACATTCTTTGGAAAACCATTGCACTGCATTGAACCACGTTCTCAACTAAGCTCTCCTTAATTTGCAAACCTTCCTCTCGCAAGGTTGAAGGGTTCAAATTAAACTGATCTACAGCTAGAATATATTTCAGCCAAGATGAGTTCCACTAATGTGTGAGGTCTGGTACACACTGCAGACTTGAAATGGTTCACTGCTGCATTGTTTTTCTAAGGGTTTGTGCTATGATGCTTCATAAGAGTACTATATGCCATAGGATGGCAGGTGTTTACTATTAAGAATGAACTACTCTAGAGCCTGGTGGTCCGTGGCCTGCATGGCATATCCAACTCCTCTCAGAACTGTGATGACTAATCTCACCCACTAGAAGCCAGTATTGCTGTGAGTCTTAACAGCGCAGCAGATTACATCCCATACTTGCACAGACCTTTTCTGGCTTTAAAGTTGTTGCTTTTGTTTTGTTTGAGTGGTGTTGTATGTGAAAAATGTAAGTGAAAGGGTAGTAAAAATCTATGTGGAGACTGATGTGAAAAGTGTTGGATATCATGCACATACACTGGGGTGACCAGGCCAACTTCTTTGGGGGAAAAGGGCTGTCTATTTACAAACATCTGTACAGACATTAGTGGCTTTATTTTCTATGATTTGGTGTACAGACTTCAACTGAACGAATGAATGATGCCATTTACTGTACCTTAAGGCACACATACCTTTGTCCCCTACATGTCCAAACCAATATGTTCTATTGTTAGGCAAACAAAGCTGTCAGAAAATCTTCAGCAACTATTCAGCCTTGTTTTTTTTCTTTTTGTTACACATATTCCTCAAACCAATCATTACAATCATTAAGACTGACAAACCAAAATGACTCAGCCATGTTTTTACCTGTAAATTTGCTCAGCTGAGAATTTGTTATTAAATCAGAATTTTAAGCCATTATATTTCAACCAAAAAAGCACCAAAAATATTATCCAAATTTCTGAACAACTGAATTAAATCATACCCAAACAAATCGCTAACCCGCTCAATAATACAGTACTGTTTCAATAGGAAGATAGTAATGATTTTATTTCTGATCAATTCTAACAGTGTTTCAGAGTCAGTCTCTTACATAGGTCCTCTAACAAGGACACAGAACTAAAAACGATTTGGTTGAAACATTCACATGTCAGTATGAAATATTTGTTTTTTTTTAATTAAATAGTAAAATGGTAATTAGGGATGTAGAGTTTTCATATTTTGCTAGACTATACTTCAGTCTTGTCTATTCTCAATTATTCTTTCTTTAGATAATAAAGTCTAACACTTATTTCATTTGATTTAATATGGATGCATGTTGTAAAGTAATGGATTTCACTTAATTCCCCATCTTTTATTTTAGCTAGCTTGAATTTGTAGGCTAAGTGCTTTTTGCATTTGAGCTAATTCAGTATATATAACCAATGTAACATTTACATAGAAGTTGCTTTGTATAGAAGATTCATCTGAATATACTGTACTTGTATAGAGAAATGTAGATAAATGTGTACATTAATTGTAGATTTAAATTGTAAAGGGTTACTTGAGGATTGTGTATGTAAAGATGCTGTAACCATGCTCTTATCAGACCTAATGACCAATCTAACACTCCCTCTAGTTTCCTTTACAAATGCAAAACTGGCTGATTTAAAAAGGACCAAAATATTTTCCTTTACACACTTGAGGAAATTGAATAGTTCCTTTGTTTACAGTTGCTGGTGTCTCTCTTGATATGAATGAACATGAATTCACATGACTGCACACACACACACACACACACACACACACACACACACACACACGACTGAATGATAATTGTAGTTTTATCTTGCATCAATTTTTTTTAATAAAAAAATGAAATCAGTGTTTGTCATTTTCATGAATATCTGAAAGACCAAATATGTAATCTGTGAATTCTAAGCTAAGCCTCTAGGACAGGTATGTGTTAATGAGTAGATGTCTTTAAATGTTTTAAATCCTTGTTTAAGTAGTTTGCACATACCTGTTTGCAGGCATTATGGAATAGCTGCATAGGAACTACCCATATTCATACCTAAGAGCTGCCCAGAGGGATTTTATGTACAGATAATGAACAGCTTAGTGAGTGTAGGTGGAGGCAGTATCTTGCTTAAGGTAACATTAGAGGTTGTTGGTACTGGAGGGGAGAGCAGTTTTCATTTTCCTCCATCACCCCCGATTGTCCTTCCCGGAATTAGTGCTTCAAATCAGGAAGCCTTATCTACAGTCCAGCTTTTTTAATGCTATTGCCTCTCAGCACTTTCTCTCAGAATGCCCATTATATTTAACAAATGCCGATGCTGACACCTTGAGGTCAAACAGTGATTTGATCTCCTTTCAAACTGCTTTGCACTGCCTGAAACAAATAGTCCGTAAATTTGGCAAACGCACTACCTTTTCCAATGTGCAATAATCCTGAACAGTCAGGATATCTCTTTTTTAAAGTACATTTTTGAGGTTCTTGTATTTCACTTATTTCAATTTAATGATAGGCTACTTTATATTTCCACTCCATTACATTTCATATTCTACTTTTAACTCCAATACATTTATATGGCAGCTACTTACAAGTTACTTTGTAGATTAAGATTTTATGGACAAAACATATGATCAACCTTTAAAATAGTATGCATTGTTTTAGATTAAACTCCAATTTAACGAGTACTTCTTCCACCACAACACACATAACAGAAAATATTGTAATATGAGTGTGTCATTAAAATATTAGTATGTTAGTGTATGAAAGAAGAAATTGTAAGAAATTTACAGTGATTTAATAGATATTTGTGGTAATTCCATGGTCTGTTTCATCACCAGGAAACATTTCTTTATATGTGTATTTAATCAGTTTCTTCATCTGTTATTTAGCTAAGCCAGAATTTACAGCTGACTGTACAGTAAATGGACCAAAGAAGGTAAACTTGTCTTACAGCGCTTTCTAGCGGCTCAAACACGAAATGTTGCATGGCATTTTGTTTGGCGCCGATGGAGGGAGTCACTCCTGAGATCTTTGGTCAGTCAGACGGCAGAACTTCCGGTCGGCATTTTGTTCTACGAGAGGAGAGCCTCTTGATGATCGCAACAATCGTCATATTTCTCATTTACTGTCGAAATTGGCTGCACTCATTGTTTATGTCGGCGCAGACCGACTAAAACTCCGAAGAACGAATGTTTCCCCATGAATGTACGTTGAAACATTCACCCTTGAGTGACGGAAGAAGAACGAATCAGTCCGACCCGGATTATTGTTGATAGCTAGCAAGCTAGCTCACCAGCTAGCTGGCAAGCCAATCGAGTTCCTTCTGGAGGAGCTGCGAGAGAGAAGAAAGGGGGAGCTAGAGATACGGACACGGACACAAACCAAGCTAAAACATTCCCCTCCCTTTGAACGCAACATCCGAAGGTAAATATAATCACCTATCTATCTTTACGAACCAAACTTTTTTGAATTGCGATTATCAACAATAACATTAATAAATGTTCTGCTGCAAGACCACCTACGGCGTCGTTAATCGTTGACCGGGAGGTAGCGGAAGCTAGCGAACTAGCCAGCCGAGCTAGCTAGGTGTGTTTTTGCTCCACCGAGGCGCACGGCCTCAACTGGATGTCATTTGTCGAGCCCGAGGATTGGGCCGTTGCCACGGAATTAGCGTATGTGCCATTGCCTTTACATCTACTCACACTAACCCATCGCATTTTCCCGTGCTCAAGGCAATTTGACTAACGTCCATCAACCCCGATTAGCGCTTCCTTGTATTATTTGAATTGCCGTGCCTTTATTTGAACGGGGAGCAGCGTTAGTAGCGAACCAACAACAGTTAGAGCTAGTTAGCATAACTAGCTAGCTATTAAAACACGACTATTGTTGTTAGCGAATGTTAGGTAGATAGCGTTAGTGATCTTAGCTGCTATCCTAAGTGGTAACACTAGCTTCGCGGTTAGCTCGAATGATCCAGGCAGTCAACTTCTTGGCAGTGTAAGTTAGCGTTGTTGGTTTTGTTCGCAAGTAACATTAGCGGGCTGCAGCTGGCAATTCAGCTAACTAAGATAAACAGTTAAATAGATGCTAACGTCAACTATAGGTTAGTTAATTGTTGGGTTATCATAATTTGCGTTATTTCACTCCTAGCGTTGTGCTTTAGTTTGCTGGAGCCTTTGGCAGGGCTAATATTGGTTTTGGTTGCTATTCTGTTTTGAAATGTTTTGACTGACTGAGCACAAGCTACGCTGCCTCAGCTGTAGTTACTTTACTGTCAGAGTTTGCAAGACATGTTAATGTTGTTAGTGGGAATCGTAGATATTTTTGCCTCCTGACCACAACAAACAGAGTTTGGTTGCAGTCTGCAGTTAGCCAGTTTGCAGAATGCGTACGGTGGCTGTTGGCTACTGGAGGATGCAGCCCCCCACTACTGCCGCCACCATCACAGTGCATCTGTTCCTTTGTGCTGCCTCCTGCCTGTCAGTCTCACAGCTGTCAGCCAAGCCCCTGCGTACTGAGGAAGAGCACATAGACTGAGCATGCTAACGTTACAGCTAGCTAATGTAATGTTTACTATACCCATCTGTTGATCCTCTGTAACAGTGCAGAATCTGTTTCCCGTATTTACTATTTGACCTCAATGATCGGCTTGCACTGAGGTCTTGTTGCAACATTGTGTTTATAGATTTGTGTGGCATTAGTATTCTGCAGAAGTTCCTAAACAAATGTTGCATTTTATTAGACGTCATCAAAAGGGATTTCACATTTTCACTAGGTTTGAAGATTGTGTAGCAGTAATGACTTGGTCATTGCAAATATGAAATGCATGTGTGACAGTGAATATTGTGATGCTCTATCTTGCATTATTTTGCTGTTTTAGGTTAGTTTCTTAGTTTACCTCCAATAGACACAACTTCTTCTCTAATATTCCCAAAGAAGAATAAAATGCAGTTTTATGTCACAAAGTCTGATGCAGAGCCATGTTCTCTTTCAACAGATATAAGGAGTAGGACTTTTTGTCTGAAATGTCAGTGAGTCCACCCGAGACTGCACAGAATTCTTCAAAAAGGTATCATTATAATGGTTTGAGTCATTTATCATTTCACTGACTTGTCATTACTGATAATAGTAATGCCTGTTTACTCTTTGAGGTAACTGAGAATGATTAACATGTTTGGGGGGTTGAGTCTAGTGCAGGTAATCAGTGTCTTTAATTTTGATGTCTATAATATGTGAACACATTCATCACAAGTTTGTTTCACGGAGAGTAATGTAGATAACAAGAGACCCCTGTACTGGCCTTCTTTCGGCTTGTTGTAGCAATCAGATTTATCCATGAAGCATGGCAGCTGCGTTTGGATAGTCTGAAAATTGCAGCTGGCCTTTCCCTCTGCTTTTCTTTGACCTCCTGTACAGTCTTTCTTGAGAGGTCAAGGACGCCTAACAAGCAAAGGGATTCAAGACAAATTAAGTGCTACATACGGCCCTAATTTGTGCAGATCTATCATAATAAGCTGTGAGCAAGGAGCCCTATGCTTTGAAATTAATGAAGGGGAATAGACTTATATGGTTGTAACACAAAGCTTTACATCGGTTGACAACTTATTCACTTTCACAGTACTGGCAATATTAAGTGTATATAATAAGTAAAATCCAGTCAGACAAGAATTGGAGAGAAAATAGAGCAATAATGGTATATACCCACACATGGTGTAGTATCTACTGTATTACCAGGGCCAATCAGAACTCCAAGGCTTATTCACTAGAGTATATTATCACTGGGGCTGTTTATTATTCAAATAATTTCCATACTGATTTCAGAATGATACACGAGTATAAACATGCTTTTTTCCATAAAGCCCCTTTCTTTCGTTTAACCCAATGTACCAAACTTTTAAAATGCAATAATGTTAATATTGTGTTGTGTTTACAACTGTTTTACAATATATTTTCCATGCAGAGGTTTCCATTTTTGATATATGGATATTGCTTATCTGCTATTAGGGAAATCTAAGTAATCTGACATGACATTTAAATAACTCATAATAAGCATCAGTCAGTCTACTGAGGCTGAACTGTGACTTACTCTACAAGGTGTAAAAATCTCAAGCATTTAAAGATTTTATTTATCAATACATTGGACTCAGATAATTCATTGTTGATTTGTTGTTGGTTATAGTATACCAGTATAATAACATAGCATGGCTGAGCAGCAGGATGGTCTAATAGTTAGTGACCTTGTTCTCTAACTCTAAGGCCTGGACTCAGTCCTCTGTGCATTTGTATCTGTTGAACATTTCTTGAAGCTGTGTCCCTCTATCCAAAGCAGAGAGCACTGAGGATTCCCCCCTTATGGATCAATAACAAATATAAACAATAATACACAGAAATGTACCAAATATATGAGTGACAATAGCGAGATCAGATTATCTTGATTGACAAGATCTAATAAGACACATTTATTTGTGGCTTACAGATGATGCAGCAGGCACTATTTCTCCTTCACAAAACATATATCAGCACCAGGGCAGACAGCAGTATACACAGCACATATTTCTTCATTCACTGTGTATTTGATTCCATGTCCCTGAATAATGTTGATTCTTTTATCATTTTCACTTTTCTCTGCCTCTTTTACTCATTTTGTAAATCTGTGCTTTTTCTCCTCCACCAACTCTTTCCCTCTTTTTTCATCCTTCTCCTGTCCATCACTCACGCTGTCTTTCTCCCTGACTAACCTTCCCCTCTCCTAGGTGTCAGGAGATGTGAGGACGGGTGTCGTCCATCGACCCCCTGATCTACCTGTGTATCAACACACTCCCCCACCCTCACCTTCAGCATGAATGGGGATATGCCTCATGTTCCCATCACCACTCTTGCTGGGATCGCTAGCCTCACAGACTGTGAGTGACACACAGCCGTGTTCCAAACACGCTGTCACAGTTTTTGTTCTGTCTCCTCTTCTAGTGTTAAATGCCAAGCTGAAATATTCTGTCTGAACAGATGTAAATTTGCAATTGTAATAGCATATTGTCTCTTGCCTTGTCTACCTCCTTCTCTCTACTTTTCTACGACCACGTGTCCTGTATTGCTCACGCTTGTTTCTCACCCTGTCTGTGCCTCTTTCTCATCTTTATTTCTTTACCTCCCCACCTCTGTCCTTTCCAACGTCTCTCTCTTCTCGCCTCAGTGTTGAACCAGCTGCCCCTCCCTTCCCCTCTCCCGGCCACCACCACTAAGAGTCTCCTATACAATGGGAGGATCGCTGAGGAAGTTACCTGCCTACTGGGCAGTCGGGATGAGAATCTGGCCTCCCAGCTAGCCCATGGCCTCAACCAGGTCTCCACAGAGCACATGTGAGTATATAAGTGAAAGTGTCTATATGGAAAAATTGTATCTTGATCCTGAATAGAGAGACAGACCCTCCCTGAAGATCTGAGTCAACACGTCTCACCTGATAATGGTTGGGCAGTTAGTATTAGAGCTTGGGGTCTGATATAACTTGGCTTTAAAATTTATCAGCAAAAAACAGGTAATAACAGAAGAGATGCCACTGTTGACTTATGGAGATGCTTAGTTTTTTTTACTAACGGAAATACAAGAAGATTAATTTTTAATGAGATGGAGACATGGAAGGCTTAACACATAACACCAGAATAAATGTTAATGCTTTACCTGCAGGCAAATGTGCTAGATGCAAATACTACATATTAAAAAGTCAAGAACTGAAGAAAAATATAGTTTTTAAAAAAGTTTTTTTAAAATTTCCATTTAACTTTAAAGGTGTCACTTTTGTTTGAGGGCACAAAATAAGATAAGTGTATTTGTTGTAGGGTTGTGCAATGTGGCAAAATATTTTATCATGTTGTATGTCATTTTATATTGTGGTAACGATGTATGTTTATTTCTTTATATAAATCCACTGAAATATATGCCTGATGAATCAATGTTAGTCATTACATTGATGCAAAAGTCCTAATACAACCCAAGATATTAAAGGGATAGCTACCTTTGTGCATTACGTTCATCTTCTCATGGAATACTGTATATCGTTAAATCTCCCAACCCTGAATTTATCTACATATCTATAAAATCAGTCATATGCATGTTAAATACATGCAATTAATGCATGTTTCGATTTGAAACATTCAGTATTGTCTATTTCTACTTAATACTATTAATTGTGCTTCTCACTTATCTTGCTCTCACCATTTTATGATGTGACTTCTGAACTTACTCTTTGTGTGTGTTTTCAGAGAGCTGAAGGACAACCTGGGTAGCGATGAGCCAGAGGGAGATGCACCACTGCTGCTGCAGACCATGCTGGCCAGGAACCCTGGCATCTTCAGGGAGAAAAGTATGGAGATACATACCTGTTGCACGTTATGACATGAAAGCTATTAATCATAAAGACGAGCTTCATGTTGATAAATGATGAAACAAATATACTGTATTTTCATTTCTGAACAGATGTTATGCAGCAGCCAATGGTACCGCCGTACAAGATCACCCAAAATTCCATGCATAGCCCTGCCCAGTCTGCAAACTTCCAGCCGGCTGCAATTTCTCCCAATCCACCAAGGTGAGTCAGGCTGCAAAATTGAACTGACTCTGAAGTATCATAACACTAAAAACCGTAACCATGTAATTGTTGTTTACATATTTTCTCTGGTTTTTAATTAGTATATCCCAGTTGCATTACAATATTTGGTATTATTGTCTAGTTTCATGGATGATTTGCTATGTGTATATGTAGTATCATAGATTAATTGAAAGATATTGTCTTTAAGTTATATGATGTTATTTATTTTACTGTTAATCATGCAACTTCCTTCCACTTGTTTGCTCACTTTCTTTCTCCTTGTTCTCTCCTCCACTTTGTCCAGCCGGTTTGTGTCGCCCCAGAGTGGTTCCAGTAGTCGGTATATGGGCCAGCAGAACAGTCCAGTACCCAGCCCTTACACTCCGCAGAGCCCTGCCACGGGTTACATACAGCAGTATCCCCACCAACAACCACCCAGCTATAACCAACACCAACAGATACAGCAAGGTGTGTGTGTGTGTGTGTGTGTGTGTGTGTGTGTGTGTGTGTGTGTGTGTGTCTTGCATGTTCATGTGCATGCATGACAGTAGACTTTGTTGAAATATGGACCAGTGCTTCATTGCTTGTGTGTTCGTGTTCGCACCTGGCTGATTTACATGATCTGTATGGGTCACTGAAAGACAACAGCACAATTTCAGACTTGCATGTGAGATTAACATGCTAGCAGCATAGCATTAGACAATTAGAATGAAGTATACTTTAAAAGTTTGAGGTTTGTTGGTGTGTTATCCAAAGCCGCCTAAAAGGTGTACATATACCATTTAGTAAGGTTTTATGTGATGACCCCCATCTGAGGAGTTGTGCTTTGATATGATTTCAGCGATTCATATTTTAAACTAAAAGTTTTGCTTTCTGACATGACCACATCTAGATTTTATCAGTTATACATTAATTGTAATGGAAAGCACTAGTTTCACTATTATAAAAGAAAATTCTTGACTTTTGTCTTCTAAATGCACTGTGCTCTCTGGTGTTGTTGCATGTGATTAGCTATGTGCTATGTGAACTTAACTCTTCCTTCAGTTGCTTCACACTAAGTGTTTTTAGATTGCCAGCAGCATTTTTGTCCCATTTGATTCAGGTTTCCTGGATGTTTTATTAAACACACAACACAATTGAAAATAACAAGAATACATTTTTTTTTGTGGATGGCCTAATTCTGAATTTAAATATAAAACCAAACAGTGTTCCATACTTCAAAACAGGAAAGCCATGAACAATTAAAAAACTTTCTTTAAGTAAGAACTGGATAAATAAATCTGGTAAAATTTAAATAGAATAGTTTAATTGTAAATAAGTATATTTAGTGGGCCAGTGTGACTATTTCATGACTTTAGCCCAGGTGTTCAGTAGGGCCGATATTATCAGTCAATATTGGCTTATCATATCGCCATATGTTGGCAGATGTGCAAAAAGAAATGGCAGTGCAGCAATCTGATTTGATAACCTGCGTTTTTATGTATATTTGAACTTTATTTTCCAGTGAATTTCACAGTTCAAAGTTTACTGTCATTTTTTTCTGTTGTTGTCATCTTTAATAATTCAAATTTTAAAGGATCCTATGTTTACATAGTAGAGTTTTGGCTAGAAAATTCATGCCCTCCGAACATGAATAAAATAAACAATTTTATAACAACTGTTGTGGCTCCTACAATTAAATGTAATTGGTTGAAATGTTGACGCTTTGCTTTAGAGTGTCTGCACGGGTGCAATAAATTATACACCTCCCATTCACTTGTAAAATATCTGACCAATAACAGGAGGAACAGGTTTGTTTCAACCATGTAGTGATTTACAGATTTACATTTAGATTTACAGTTTGTTTCCCGAACAAGTGAGCAGCTAAGAGCCAAAATAAGTTTGCAGTTTACACACAAAATAATGTTCACTATGTATGCAACCTATAAGTTCAGTGTAATTACATTTTCTATGTATAGTGGTTGAAAGTTACATTTCTAATAAAATCCTTGGTCCAGTAAATGCTTATTTACTTAATTTTATGAGAAATCTTTAGACACATCTCCAATTTATACAAGAACATGTTATTTTTTCTGTCATGATCAACGATCTTATAATTACCTCACTAATGGATAAAATTGACCACTTTCTTGTTTTGTCCGGCAGTGTCTGTGGCCAGTCCCATGGTTCCAGGTGGAATACGAAATATCCATGAGGGCAAAGTATCGGGGCAGATGGCCAACGCTGCCAACCACCACTCAGACAGACATGGCACTGAGGACTACCTGAACATTGTACACCGACTGAGCAGTGAGGTACGACAGACAAAGTGATGAATAATGGCTTTTTTAAACAGGTGAATTTTCTTGCAAGATCGGTTTGGAAGATTTGTAAGACAAAAAGCCAAAAAGACATTTTCAGGCACAAGATTTTACAAACCGCCTAAGGCTCAAGTTCTCTGGGCAGTTATGTAATATAAACCAGCCAGGTACAGGGGGTTCTGAATAAACCACATATGTGTGTGGTTATATTTGTGTGCGTTTTAGTTATATTTAGGTTTTTATAACTTGATCTTAAATGGATTCAGATATTTATTTTCTATTGGTATTTTCAATTAGTGATTTTCTCAGTTGACACTGGTTTGGAATGTGAAATCTCACTAGTTTTTTCCCCCGTTGACGGGGGATGCCCAGGTGAAAGGGAAAGATGTTTAGGGAAGACACTGGTTTAACATAGAACAGATGCTGAATGATGTGCAGATAGTAAGGAGGTTCTGCTGGAGTGTTTGGTATAAAATTAAACAAACATGGTTCTGAATTTTGATTATTTTGGTCTCCCCATTAGTTGTGTAAATATAACTGGAGAGGTATCGCAAACTGGAGTCAGTGCTCCCTCATAAGAGAAGCTTTATTGGAAGTGATTGGACAAAAATTAGAATTTACGTTAACTGTGTTAAGATATGTTTGCAGCAAATTTTTGGTTGAAAGTCCAGGGTAAAGCGCATTCCTGGTAGCTTATATCTGTCTTGTCTGTGTGTTGTCCAGGAGGGTGACTCCACCATGAGGAATCCTTCTTTCCCTCTGAGGTCTCCACAGTCTGGCTGCTCCCCAGCAGGGAGCGAAGGAACGCCCAAACGTAAGAACACTGGAAGAGGAAAGGAGACACTACAGTGCATACTCCCCACCTACCTTTTTTTTTTCATTTAGGGAAAAGCCGCTTCTGGCTCTGTAATACAGATTATTTGAATTTCACAGCAACAGAATAGTTTGAGGCCATTATTCCTCAAAAGTGATACAAGGCCCCAGCGATTTTCCCTTCAGTCTTACTGGCCATCTTCCTATATAGCGTGGCATATTATGACAGTGGAATGTATTGTGTCAGTTGACATCACAGTGCTCTACCTGGTTTTGCACACTTTCTTTTTACATGCTGAAAATACAGTATATTTTACAGGCTAACCTTCTTCTCTATTTGGTGTTGCTTCCTCACAGCGGGTTCTCGTCCCCCGCTGATTCTGCAGTCACCACCTCCCTATGTGCCCTCACCAAGGGAAGGAGGACCTGACCAGAAGCAGCAGCTCCAGCAAAGGAAGAAGGCCCCAGCGGTGAAAGAGGAGAAAGATATGTACGACATTGTAAGCTCTCCGAACAAGGACTCAACAAAACTCACCCTCAAGCTGTCCAGGGTCAAGTCAAATGAGTCCGATACCCCAGGTAAGTGAAGATTTTGGATCCGCTCGGTCTTGGCTGGATCCCCATCTTTTGCTATGCAGTTTCCTACACCTCCAGTTTCAAACATAATCACTTTCACTACACTAAAAGAGATATGCTGCGTTTACATCTTTTATGTAAATAAATCTTGTCACTCAGAACCCTTGGATGACTGGAAACCATCAGCCCTTTTCAATACAATTCTGTAAAAAAGTGTTTTTTGTTAATGTCTCAGGTGACGTTGTGCCGGGCATGGACCAGAACTCTGACAATATGGAGACAGAACTGGGCTTTCAGCAGGTGCCTGTTCTTCAGCAAAATCTAGGAGCCCGGCTGCAGCAGGTCTCCCAGCAAGCAGGTGGTGCCAGTGGTCTCCAGCCTCCCAGTTCCCCTTACGACGAGGCAGAGCTGGATGCCCTTGCTGAAATTGAAAGGATAGAACGAGAGGCGGCAAGTGAGAAGTGTTCCAAGGAGGTGCAAGATAAAGGTGTGTAGGATATCTCTAAACTATATGGATACAAACTGAACAAATAGTTGTGAATTCATAACTTAAGAGGTTTTATCTTTATGTCTCTCTATTTGCAGACAAGCCTCTGAAGAAGAGAAAACAGGACTCATTTCCCCTGGAGCCAGGTGCGGGGGGACCAGGGGGCCCCACAGGTGCCCCAGGCAGTGGATCAACAGGAGGGGGCAATGCTGGCAAATTGACCCCACAAGAGGCCACCGCAGCTGGGAATGGTGCCAGCCGCCCTCCCCTCATGGTGAGCATCGACCTCCAGCAGGCAGGCCGAGCTGATGGCCAGCTTGACCCCTGTCTGGCTGCCCCAATTCCAGCCCTTGAGGCCCAACGCTGGCCTGAAGAACCAGCTAGTGGGCCGGCTGCAGTGGAGGGTTCTGACACGGCTTTGCGGTTGAAACCAGATGGTCGACCGGAAGTCATCAAGAACAGGGTCGATAAACATGACAGCAGGAGAGAAGGTCGGGAGTCATCAAAGCACCGACATGATGAGAAGTCCTCGGACAGACGGGGAGACATGCCAAAGTCATCAAACCGAGGGGAACATGGACGAGACAGGGACAGAGAATCTGACAGAGATAGGAGGCATCGGAGTGAGACTGGTGGTCGTGACCGAGATAGGTCTGGCTTCCGGGCTTCTTCCACTGGAGAGCCTGGTCGGAGCAGGGATAGGCAAGATGGTTCCAAACCGGCCTCATCTGCTTCTGGTGCTAAACTTCCAGATTCTTTCCCTGCTCATCTCCTGGGAGGCCATAGTGGCGCACTGAAGAACTTCCAGATCCCTAAGGTGATCTGGGCTGACCCAAAGCAAATATCTACCCACGTACCAATCATTCAACTGTCACTGCCTGCAATCTCACAAAACCAAATCACACCACTGCTCACTTTGGTTTATGTTTTTGTTTTCCCATTTGTAAGCCTTTTGTTTATTCCTGGGATTGGTCTTAAAATTATGTTAACACATTAACCCACACCTAACCATCTGTTAAAAGTAGAAGAAATTGTTTGGTTTTATTTATTAAGTTTCTAGTCCTGTGTGTAAACAAAAGCAAGTATCTTAAAGAAATGCTCCACTGCTGTTTCTCAGATGTTGCATGTGAGTCTACTGAAAGCCCAAAAATTAGGTCTGAAAAAAAGCTAATTTTCTCTTTACAGCTTTCATTTGTTCCATCCTTTCTTAAAATATCTATTGTCAACGCAGTGTTAAGAGATGCAACCCTCAGCCACATGCCATGACGCAGTTAAAGTTACATGCCCCCACCACAGTAAAGTGTGCTGAGCTAATATTTTAACATGGTAGCAGCTGTGCTAGCAGGTACTGTGTGGTAGCCGTATTTAGCACCCAAGTAAATAAGATTACACTGCCATTCTTTTAATGTTGCAGTCAAAGTTGGTAGCTAATCTTCCACATGGAGTACCCGCAATGAATGAAATGTCCTGGTGCTTTTTAGTTGAAGTTGCAATAGAAATGCTTGAGAGTCGTCCTGGCAGGATTAAACCAGCTATGCAGCCTCTGGAGGATGTAAAGTAGCTCCAAGTCATCGGTTATGAGCTGCTGGTCAGGAAGAATGAAATGGAACCAAACAGTCTTTATCGTCTCTATCTTTTGTTATGACAACTCCTCAGTTCTTCTCAGTAGGGCTAAGCAAAGTTTTGATTAAATGCTAAATCGACAATCGTATCGTATCGTCAGTCACTGTGGTGTGACATTGTGATGTGAAAAAGTGTTTGGCATTGGCTAAGGAGTTATCACTTCCTTGTGCCGGAATTGATTGGATTGAATCACATTCTGAAAAATGTTATCCACAAATGTAAGATTTTCAGCGTATAATTGAAAAAGATGCTAAAAATCAAGAATAGTATGCTCATGATTAGTGTTGAAATAACTACTTGATACATTTAATTGTCCGTCAACAGAATGGCTCTTAAGTTATGTTATGAAGTAAAAATACTTTTGCTAACGTTTGCTAGCTTGTTAGTCAGCCCTTTCCTAATTCATTTATTTCAACCAGTTAGCAATGTTGTACATCACATTTTAGTCAAAATCTCAGTGTGAAAAATGCTACTTCTCAGTCAGCGCCTTTAGCAGAACAAACCTGCAGCATTGTCCAGTGAGTCTATGCTGCACTGCTGATCACTCTTTGTTTTTACCAGGTACTGATGTCTAGCCACCTAGCTTAGCCAGTGCGTCTAACTCTGTAGTTAAACTAACAGAAAGCCATGCAAATGACAAGGGAGAGAGGTATTATCTCAGTGTTGGCATAACCAGAGTTTCCGTTTGTGCATGCTAATATATTGGCAACAACTGGAGTGTTACTGCTTTGGTGACGAGTGGAAACAAACAAACGACATCATTACCCCTAGTGGCTGGGGGGAGTTGCTGCTTTGGCACGGCAGTGTTGACAGTGCACCATGTATTGACCATTACTGTCACAATTTACCACATGGAGATAATGTTTGAAAAATGGTGGAGTATTCCTTTAAGTCTTTGTTATCAGAACTATACTGGAAACTAACATAAAAATCACTAATCTCATGTCAACCAGTCTGATCCATGGTTTACATTTTATGATCTTACTTGATTTTCTTTTCTGTAAACAAAGCTCATGTTTTTCTGTCCAGAACTTTAAAGTGTGAATTTTGAAAGGTTTGAACTTCTAACTTGACAACCTCAGAGGGTTTTTCCTGACTCCTTTCTGTTTTGTTTTTTTTCCAGATCAAACGTGATAAGGATAGCAGTGGGTCAACTGAAGTGTGGGGCCAGCCCAAGGTTAAACTGGAAAGGCTGGGTTTGGTGCAGGATTTTGAGAAAAGGCCCAAGCCTGTAGTGCTTCTGAAAAAGCTCTCTGTTGACCAGATCCAGAGGATCATCCGGCACAGCAAGTCTGGAAAGAACAGGATCTCGTCAGGAAAGTCTGGCAAAAGTAAGAACATTTTTTCACTCTCTCTGTACTTTGTTTTCCATGCACTTAAGGAAAAAAGGGAATTACCTTTTTGTTAATAACTTGAAAATGTTATTGTTGAATTTTCAGGTGGTATGGACCCGGCAGTTCTGAAGGAGCTGCCCCCAGAGCTGCTGGCAGAGATTGAGTCAACCATGCCCCTGTGTGAAAGGGTAAAGATGAACAAGAGGAAACGAAGCACTGTAAATGAGAAGCCCAAATATGCTGAGGTCAGCTCAGATGACGATTTTGACGCAAATGGAGAGTGTGAGTCAAATTATTTGATTCTTGTCTGTTCTCGCTGCTAATCTTTGCACAAGGTTTTGGTCATTTGATTTGAGAAATATTTTTTAAATGTAATGAACCCAAAGACGTGAGCTGACAGTTGAAGCCTGTTGACATTACCATTTTTTAACCTTTCTACACAGAAATATTTTTATATTTAAATTGCATTTTTGTATACCAATTTACTGTCGTGAACGTTATTGTGGTAGAAGAGTTTGTTATTTTAGGCCCTAATTTCTTTATGTCTAATCTCTACAGCTGCAAGGAAGCGACAGCGCCGGGACAAAGACAGGGCCTGGGACTTTGAAGAAAGGGAGCGCCGCGGTTCAGGGGAACATCGGAAAAGCGGACACCGGGACAGCCGACGAGGCTCTGGGAGCCGCTACCGAGACTCTTCCGAGGAAGATTCACCACCACCCAGCATAAGTGAAGGTCTGTATTCAAGTCATGTGCCACAGAATTTCAAATGATCTTTCTTTTGAAATATGTGTGACAGTGATAGAACTGCATAGAGAGTCTTTGTTTGGTCTTCACTGTTAAATCTAATTCCACATTAGATTGGGGAATAATTAGATGCACTAAAGGAACTGCATCCATGTTTTACTTGTCAGTGTCAGATTAATGTGACAAATTGAAACCTAGAAAACAGATAGTTTCTTAAAATAATGAACTTGTAGAGAAACAGTGTTTGGTATCTGGCACACACAATGAAAACCAAAACAAAACAGCAAAAACAATTAAGATGAAATTTCTCTCACCCAGTTGCCAGGAAAATGAAGATGAAGGAAAAGCAGAAGAAACGGAAAGCATATGAACCCAAGCTGACCCAAGAGGAGTTGATGGACTCGTCCACATTCAAGAGGTTCTTGGCAAGCATTGACAACATACTGGAGAATCTGGAGGATGTGGATTTCACTACCATGGGTAAATATCAGTGCTGATTGGCTTTCCAACTGCCACTGTGGTCGATTTTGAAAATCCAGATGCAGCAAACCTTGCTGTATTTTATTGTTATTTTGTGTAACGTTTTGTTTTGTGTCTTCCAACAGCAGATGATGATGAGATACCTCAGGAATTGCTGCTTGGTAAACACCAGTTGAATGAGCTGGGCAGCGAGTCTGCCAAGATTAAGGCCATGGGCATCTCCAGCAGGGTACTGTATACTATAGTGATACAAAGACTTTAGGTGGACTGTTGTGGATGCGTGATGCTGCTTCAGATATAGGTCTAAATAATGGTCTCTGTTGTTGTAGATCCCATCAGACAAGCTGGTGAAACTGCTGAACATACTGGAAAAGAACATCCAGGATGGGGCCAAGCTCTCCACCCTGATGAACCATGTGAGCGCCCTTCCTCCCTCTTTCTGTGTTGAATATTCTTTGCAGTGGTATTTATGGTGAAATACTGCAGCAATCCATACAGTATCCATGTACAAAAATCAAAAGATACTGTCACTGGCAGCAAAAGTACAAAATGTATTGATAAAATGCTACAAAAGATTTCTTTGCTAGAATGAATAAAAACCGTCGGCCCCAGGCAGATACTTATTTTTGTAAACATTTTGTAAAAAGCATTTGCATTTTTTTCCTTTCTAACCTCAGGATCACGATGCTGAAGATGAGGAGAAACTTTGGAGAGACCTGATAATGGAGAGAGTCACAAAGTCAGCAGACGCCTGTCTGACAGCTCTTAACATCATGACCTCGACGCACATGCCGAAGGCTGTCTACATAGAAGACGTCATAGAGCGGGTGCTACAATACACCAAGTTCCATCTCCAGAACACACTTTATCCACAATACGACCCAGTCTACAGGGTGGACCCACATGGAGGTGAGGATGAAGGAAAAAGAGCATTATTTCATTTGATTATTTGATTTTTATATGAGTCTGGGCCTTGTACTGTTGTGATCTGAGTGAAGGTACATTGATGAGTTTTGGTATGTGGCTGATTGTGTAAGAACCTTCCATCAGTTTTGTGGTGAATATGTGAGTGTTCATAAAACTACCCAAGAACTAAGCTGAGAGATGGACACACTTGTCAGCAACTGATCCCTGTTGTCTGAAAATTACAGGGTTATGACTTGAAAATACAATTTTCTCTTTTACTGACTTCAATAGACTCTTCCTGCACATAAGTATATAGCTTAAGCACAAATGGTATGAGCTGTAGGAGAAATTACAGCTGTAATAAACTTCAAGTGTCTCAGTGAGCAGAATTCTTTACACTTAGCATGGAGATTAATTTGTAGAACGACCTAAATGACTCCCTGAATTACATTTAAGAAATGTGTTTAGCTGTTCGCTCTGTTATGATATACGACAAAGTAATTCAACAGAGTGCCTGCAAAATATTACGCAACAGAAACGGAAAGCGTTTGTTAGTATGTAAAATCATGGTTCAAAAACACTTTGAGAAAAGGATTTAACAGGGTTACTCTATTATCTAGGTGGCCTGTTGAGCTCCAAGGCAAAGCGTGCGAAATGCTCCACACACAAGCAGCGTGTGATTATCATGTTGTACAACAAAGTGTGCGACATTGTCAGCAACATCTCTGAGCTCCTAGAGATCCAACTACTTACAGACACCACCATCCTCCAGGTAAAAACTAAAAGTACTTGAAAACAATGTTATCAGTTTATCAAGTCAAAAAATTGCATTGAAAACCAGGTGATGATTCATGCCATTGTCTTTTTCTTTTCCAGGTTTCTTCTATGGGAATCACACCGTTCTTTGTGGAGAATGTCAGTGAGCTGCAGCTGTGTGCCATTAAACTAGTTACAGCAGTAAGTCTTTGTTTTTTTTAACAGAAATTCTGTGTATGTCTTAAGACACTGCTCGCAACTATCTTTTTGGATCACTTTATCCGGAATACTACATTGCAGTTTTTTTACAGTTAAATGCTTCCTTCTGACTTTTTTGTATGTCCATTGGTATATTATCCTTGCATGTGTTTTTTACTGTTCTACAAAACTGTGAAGGTGGAGACTTAACAGCTTTTTTATTTCCTGCCTCCAGGTGTTCTCACGTTATGAAAAGCATCGGCAGCTGATCTTGGAGGAGATCTTCACTTCTTTGGCCAGACTGCCCACCAGCAAACGCTCCCTCAGGAATTTCAGGTAATTTGTTTTTTATGAATTCAAATTGATTTATGGCCATTAGGTGTTGCAGGGATGAGGCATCAAATGAGAGGCTTGCTTATTGTCCGGCCAACCTGGTAACAAAATAATAGTTGAGGCAGAGGCGAAGATTTCCCAGTCTAAAAGTGTTCCCTAACCCTAAGTCCAATATGTTCCTGGATAATACCCATAATAGTAACTTATCATGTATTCTAACCTCTTGTGTCCTCAGGCTGAACAGCTCAGACAAGGATGGAGAGCCGATGTACATCCAAATGGTGACCGCTCTAGTGCTGCAGCTGATCCAGTGTGTGGTCCATCTCCCCAACGACAAGGACATTTTCGAAGAGTGCGACAAGGTAGGAGAGCAAGCCCACACACAAAACCACCACACAAGCAAGCAAATATACAATTTACACAAATACAGACACACATTCAGACATATAATTTGCTCAGAGTCCCTTTTCTTTTTCTTTTTTTTTAGGTGGATCAAGATGTGTTGATAACCAACTCGTATGAGACAGCAATGAGAACAGCACAAAACTTCCTCTCAGTCTTCCTCAAAAAGTAATTACCGTTCTATTCCATACTGCCTTGAAATATGTACTGTACTTTTATATTACAAAGTTGCATTGTACTAAAGCTGTACTCTGCCACATTGAGTATTTATTAACATGCACAGTGTGCAGACTAATGCTGAAGAAATGGGCTGAAGAATTACTGCTTTTTCTCTTTTGGAGCGTTGCTACCTGCCATGTGCATTACTCCCACTGTTTATTATGCCCTCTGTAGTCAGCAGAAATATGTGTCAAAACACCACTATCCTCGTGGTGTGCATCTTTCCCCATGTGCATGCTGGTACTGCACGAGATACAAATAATTTAGGGACCTACTTGTCAAAACATTGCTCTAAGCCTGTTAGGAAGTCACTTTTACTGGGTTTGGTGGATTTAGTCTGCCTGCTTGTTAAGCCTTATTTTAATTTTCTCTGTCTTAATTTTCTGGCTGCTTCAAGGCCCTCGGCCCCTGATTGTTATTGCTACCATTAATTAATTTCTCATTATGCTTTCTCTTTGTTCCCGTTATTACCCCTTTTCCTCATCTGACTCTTTCTTCGTCTTTCCCCTCCCTCAGGTGTGGCAGTAAGCAGGGAGAAGAAGATTACCGGCCATTGTTTGAGAACTTTGTCCAGGACCTGCTCTCGACAGTAAACAAACCAGAGTGGCCTGCTGCAGAGCTGCTGCTCAGTCTGCTTGGCAGACTACTGGTTAGTATGACAGAACTCTTTCTTTAAACTGGAGATGCAACTATTTGTGCTTAAGTGTTTCCAAGAATAGATGATCCAGATAAATAGCAGGGGACAGCTTTACCATCCTTTGACAAAAGGGAACCCTTTTAACGCTGAGACACAGACTTAAGAGGTTGCAACTCATTATTTGGAAATTACTTTCTCCAAGTGTCTGTCTTCTTTGCATGTTAAGCATTGGTGTTGTAGTCCCTTAAGACATTTCTATCATGCTAGTTTTGGACTTTTGGATTTCTGCTCAGACATCTGCCATCAACAGAATTACTTTTTGATTTCTGACAGTGAAGTATTTCTACTTTAGTGCATCCTAAAGTGTAATTCATCTTAAATGCACTAATGCAATGATCGGATGGATTTTTAGCCTGCAAGTGAAAGTCAATCATGGTCTAAAGTGTAATGTGATAACAGTGTCACAACAGTGCATCTCTTGCTGACATCTATTCTTATGTTGTTTCTCTCTCTCTCTCTCTGTCTCTGCTCCCATCAGGTACACCAGTTCAGTAATAAGCAGACAGAGATGGCTCTGAGAGTAGCATCTCTAGACTACCTGGGCACAGTGGCTGCCCGTCTGAGGAAGGACGCAGTCACCAGCAAGATGGACCAGAGATCAATTGATCGTATCCTCCAAGAGGTAGAAGAACAACTTCACATTTGATGACCTCACTGTCTCTTGAATGCATAAGTTAATGTTTATAGTGACAAAAATAAGTTAAATGGAACAAGCAGAAAATGTGTGTTACAGTTTAGTTTTTCCTGTTGCTTGAAGATTTGCATACCAACCTTTTTGCTAAATATGGAGTGGTGTGAATTGCACTTTTTGTGATCTTTCTCTCCGGTTATATAGTCTCCAGGTAGCGATGAGACCCAGCAGCTGCAGAAGGCTCTACTGGACTACTTGGAAGAGAATGCTGAGACAGATGCCTCACTGGTGGTAGGTTTACATTACACTGATTGTGCAAGTGGTGTATTCAAACACTGTTGGAGCTTTAGGTATCTGAAATATATGTGCATGTTCTGAGTGTCGCATTGGCTTTTAGTTTATTACTTTAAATGGGCTATTTAGCCACATATGAAAGCACCTTCCTGTAGGTAACTGCCATATGTGAGCCTTACTCTGAAAAACATCCATTAAAATTGTTAGCCATAAATTCATGCTGTAATCTACTCAATTTACTCAACAATGCACTCCACTTTTTTCTTTAGAATTAAGTAACGCATAACAATATTGTTTTATAGTATCACTATGTGTTAATCACTTACTATTATGTGTTAATTTTTCATTGAACTCGTACTCTAAAGAAATAATTATATTCTTTGAATCAGCTAAATCTGATACTGAGACCTTCTTTGTCCTCCAGTTTGCCAGAAAGTTCTACATTGCCCAGTGGTTCCGGGACACCACCACAGAGGCTGAGAAGTCCATGCGGAACCAGAATCCGAAGGATGAAGACTCATCGGACGGACCACAACATGCCAAGGAGATAGAGACCACCGGTGAGATTATGCAGCGTGCTGAGAAGCGCAAGAAGTTCCTGCGCAACATCGTCAAGACCACGCCGGCTCATTTCGCCACACTGAAGTAAGCATGTGTGAATGTTTCAGCAATGTTACTCCATCTCACTCGTATAACATGAACCTATTTGATTATTCCTACCTTTCATGATCTCACTGTCCTGTCTCTGTTTCTTTTTTGTTGTCACAGCTGCCTGTCAGTTACAGCCTCACTGCCAGTTGTATGATTGTATAATCCTAAAACTTTCTTCCTCTTTGCCCTTCTCTCCAGAATGAACTCTGACACTGTGGACTATGAAGACTCCTGTCTGATCGTGCGTTATTTGGCCTCCATGAGGCCGTTTGCCCAGAGCTTTGATATTTATTTAACACAGGTAAGATTTGAATATTCTTATTATATCTTTCTCTTTTTAATGAGTCACAACAGCTACATAAAGTAATCTATAAATCATCCACACAGTATAATGCAGGTGATATTAGGGCTCACTGGTTTGTCTTTGTTTTTTAAATAAAAGATCAGTTTGTGTAATCATAGGCTTGTGTATGTATTTATTTTTTAATAGATCTTGCGAGTCCTTGGGGAAAGTGCCATTGCTGTGAGGACTAAAGCCATGAAATGTCTTTCTGAGGTTGTGGCTGTGGATCCCAGCATACTGGCAAGGGTATGTGAGGATTTGTGTTTGCAAAGACAGTTTGTCGTGCCTGAACTGTACATTAGTTTCACATGGGCTGTCTTAATTTCTGTTCTTGTCATATTCTTGCTCTGTTTAAATGTCATTTTTTATTCTGTCCTATGCTGTTCTCTTGTGTAAGCTGTGGTGTATGAAACTTTTTTTCCATGCTATATACTGACTCTGTTCTCTGCAGTCCGACATGCAGCGAGGCGTCCATGGTCGTCTGATGGACAACTCCACCAGTGTGAGAGAGGCAGCTGTGGAGCTGCTGGGTAGATTTGTGCTCAGCAGACCCCAACTCACTGAGCAGTACTATGACATGCTCATAGAGAGGATACTGGTAAGTTGCCCAATCAGACTCATTGTAGACACATACTTTAGTGTCTTGTGAGGTCTTACAACCCCCTTATGAAATGACAACTATTGAGTACTAGCCATCAATGGATGAGCCTTATTTGCAATGTTATGGTATGCTGTGTGATCTAAATGTTGATCTATAGGTATTGATGTATCCGTTCAATGCTCCCCAAACAACCACGATAATGTGACATATTAACCGTCATACTGTGCAGTTGATTGTTATGGGCCAAGCCACGTGGGTGGCTCCATTTTGTGGTCCATTCATTGTACGCCTTTAAGATTGTCACCAGTGGAAATACAGCTTTCCTCCCTGGCACCCACAATATGTCTTCAGAGTTTTACACTTTTAAACCCTTTAGCGTCCATCCTTTGTAAACTGTTCACATTTCAAACTAGTGTGTAAATGGAGCTGCTGTTGCATGCACCTGTTCAACACATATGCAAATGGAACGAGCAGGGCCACTTCTTCGACTGGGGCAGGAATGCTGTTTTTTCTGGCCACTGAGTTTACATGTAAAAGCACTGCAGGGATTGAGTTTGAAGAAATGTTGCTTAAATTAGTTCATTTTGGAGGAGAAAAGTTTGCTTTTACATGATTGAAATAATGAGCCAGTTTAATAGCAGCACGCAGTCTAGGATTAACACAGATCATTGTGATGGCCATGGTAATATAAGCTATCGACACTGAAATGCAGTCCAACACACAAGCTTTGTACTTATTCTTTGTACTCAGCATCTGAGAAGTGAACGCATTGAAAATGTTGTGCCTGTTGTCATGGAAATGTTCAGGAGGGTTCATGAGAAGTTCACTCTTCATGACAGTCTTATACTGCCACCTATTGGCAGAAAAATGTTACTACACCCCATGCAGATGTTTCTTTTGTAAATGAAAACAAGAGCCTTGTTTTGATGTAATGCTTGAAAAACACTACAAAGCCTTCATGAAATGAATTGGTTTTGGTGCACAGGACACTGGTATCAGCGTGAGAAAACGGGTGATCAAGATCCTCAGAGACATCTGTCTGGAGCAGCCAACCTTCAGTAAGATTACTGAGATGTGTGTGAGGATGATCCGCAGGGTCAATGATGAGGAAGGAATCAAGGTATGGATCAACTGCACCTTTTGTCTCTTCACAATTTTATTGTTTTGAGATATGACTTCCATTCTTTTATCATTATTATTAATTTATCATGCTTTTCTTTAGATAAATCTCTGTATTGCATCACAAAACCTAGAGTTTGAAAGATTTGTACAAAGTGTAGATCCAGACTGATGACACATGAACTTGTGTTTTTTATAGAAATTGGTGAATGAGACATTCCAGAAGTTGTGGTTTACTCCGACTCCAGCCCATGACAAAGAGACCATGACCAGAAAGATCCTCAACATCACTGATGTGGTAAGTTTCACTGACTTACCAGTTTGTTGTATCCAGTAATAAAATTAATAAACCTCAACAAAATCTTTCATCAACCCTCACTCTGTATCATTTTTGTCAAATGGTGAAGTTTTTCCAGTGTATTTTTAATTCTCATTTATTCCTCAGGTTGCAGCGTGTCGAGACACCGGCTATGACTGGTTTGAGCAGCTTCTTCAGAATGTAAGTATTTGAGTTTGTGTTTGAGTTTCACCTGGTGGGGAATATATCAGTGTTTGAAACCTATTTAAAATGAAATTGTTTCTCTTGCTCTAGCTTCTCAAGTCTGAAGAGGACGCATCGTATAAGCCAGCCAAAAAGGCCTGTGTTCAGCTAGTTGACAATCTGGTAGAGCACATCCTCAAATACGAGGAGTCTCTTGCAGGTATGCAAGTTTATCATTTGACACCAACATAATGCAGCAGTTGATTTTCTTTTAAACCACTGTCTGTACTTCTGGTTGATTAATCAACCTTCCATAGCAGGTTTCATAGAATTAAAACATAAATGTGTATTTATGCTTAAACGCAGCACAAGGTGTAATTTTTATTTCCTCTTTCCTCTGTAGAGAACAAGGGTGTAAACTCAACACGGCTGGTGGCGTGTATCACCACCTTGTACTTGTTCAGCAAGATCAGGGCCCAGCTCATGGTCAAACATGCCATGACCATGCAACCCTACCTGACCACAAAGTGTAACGTAAGTCGTGTTTACTAAATCCGTTTTGTTATTGCATAATTATTAAGAAAATATTATTTTTGCTTAATTAATGATCCTTTATATCAGAGTGTAGAAATTAACATAATAACTATGTCACTGCCTAATTCACAGATTGGATTGAGCACTGAACACCGAGTGCTTATTTGTTTCACCTTTTTCACCTGTCCGAATCAGTGAATTAAAGGACCATCAATGTAGTCATTGTTAGCGCCTGATGTATCAAAGCTTCCCCAGTAATTACTGTTATATTGTTTTCCCTGCAGACTGCCAATGACTTCATGGTCATCTGTAATGTGGCAAAGATCTTGGAGCTTGTGGTACCTCTGATGGAGCACCCCAGTGAAACCTTCCTTGCCACCATCGAAGAAGACCTCATGAAGCTCATCATCAAATACGGCATGACGGTGCGTAGCAGTGGCTTTTTAGAAATATATATATATATATATATATATATATATATAGGGTGCACCACAGTAGAACCAGGTTTGCTCTGTGAAATGCAAAGTGTAATCAGTGTTGTTACAGAGATGACATGATGGTCTTCCTTCTTCTCTCTAGGTGGTCCAGCACTGTGTGAGCTGTCTTGGAGCTGTTGTCAACAAAGTCACACACAACTACAAGTTTGTCTGGGCTTGCTTCAACAGATTCTATGGTGAGATATACAGTTAGCAACTTTGATCCTGTATGCACTGCTGTCGCAAGGATAACAGAAGTCCGAAGAAGTGTCACCTTCACCAGCAGACAAGGAAATATAACTAGTATCTCAACTTTCCAAACAGGTCCCGTAGTATATCCCCATATCCCTTTAGAAGAGTGGCTGTAGTTAGTTTGACTTGAAAAACCACAAAAGGCAAAAAAAAAAAGAAAATGGACACACCAATAAAATTGAAGTCTTCTTAAAAATAACATTAAATTTCTTTCTCTTTGTTCCAGGTGCACTTAACAAGCTGAAAATTCAGCATCACGAGGATCCTAACAGCACGACGTTGGTAGCAAACAAGCCTTTCCTGCTGCGATCGCTCTTCACTGTGGGTGCCCTGGCCCGACACTTTGATTTTGATCTGGAGGAGTTCAAGGGCACCAATAAGGTAGGATTGCAATTGCAGTTCATGTTTAATAATATTGAAAATCTGAAATTAACCCTATGGAAAGCTATGGATTGCAACTTTAGAATCCAATTATTAGTTTTTGGAAAACTGATAAAGAAAATGTTACTGCAACCTAAGTTAATACCAAAGCCATTGCTCTACCACCTTCACTGCTGATAAAACAAATGATAAAATGTACACTGTCTCACAACTATGTGTCTGTTTATGTACAGGTTGTTATCAAGGAGAAAGTTCTCGAGCTGCTGATATACTTCACCAAACACGAGGACGAGGAGGTCAAGACCAAAGCCATCATCGGCTTAGGCAAGAAAACCATTTTGAAATGTTATTAGGTCTGACAAATGTGAAAGGTCACCACATGTGTTGTGTGCAAAAATGTGCGAGTGTTTTGAAAGACTGACAGCGTGGGATGTTGGGTTGCTGAGTCATTGACCTTCAGCATCATGTTAACAACTTGCAGGACAGCAATAGTAAGACCAGAGATGTGCTAGAAGCTGATTTCCAACAGATTTTCTTGCCCCAGCAGGTGGAGATGATGTAGATAGAGAAGGTATTGTCTGTTTGTTCTTACATGTCTGTTTGTTATTCACTTCCCTCAGGCTTCCTTGTGATCATGCATCCCAGCCAGATGTTTATGCCAGAGGTGAAGTCCTTGTACAACGGCATCCTGGCTGACAGCTCCTCCTCCATCAACCTCAAAATCCAGATCCTCAAAAACCTCCAGACGTACCTTCAGGAGGAGGACACGCGGATGCAGGAAGCGGACCGAGAATGTAAGTAAAGCTGTGGTTGTTGCTGTAGTTTAACAGCTTACAGAGTTTGTTGGTGGTACCTTCAATAATGTTCAGTGATTAATAAATTGTTTGTTTGAACATTTTGCCTGTAAAAGTTGGTGCGGCAGAAATACATTATTGTGTTACGGCAGCTCAAAAAATATATATGTTGTAATTGAATCATGTTTTGTGTCCTTGCAGGGAAGAAACTGTCCAAACAGGAGGATCTGAAGGAGATGGGAGACATCTCTTCAGGGATGAGCAGCTCCATTATGCAGCTTTATCTAAAGCAGGTGTTGGAGGCGTTCTTCCACACCCAGTCCAGTGTACGGCACTTTGCTCTCAACGTCATAGCTCTCACACTCAACCAGGGTCTCATCCATCCTGTTCAGGTGAGCTGATAACACACACACACACACACACGCACACACACACACACACACACACACACACAGTAATTGATAGATAATAGTCCCATTTCAATAACGCATCTCTGTCATAGAATTGGGCTTGTATATTTAGGCGATAAATCAATATGATATTAATATCAAACTGATTTTTTTCTGTTTGGTCATCATATCCACATTACCAGTGATTTTCTTTCTGTAAATGTTTGGTGTGTAAGCATCTTAAAGCCTAAAAATAACCCAAGATCCATTATTTCATGTGCTGTAGTAGTTAAACTCTCATTTACTTCCATTTAAACTTCTCTTTGTTTGATCAAAAGAACTACAAACATATGCATGTGAACGTAACATCTTTTTTGTCCCGTCTGTGCAGTGTGTACCCTACCTCATTGCAATGGGAACAGACCCAGAGCCCAGCATGAGGAACAAATCTGACCAGCAGCTGGTGGAAATTGACAAGAAGTACACAGGATTCATCCATGTGAGTCGGTGTTCAGTGTTAAAATTAAGGCTCGTCTTGTTGCTCGATAGCTTAAGCTGGTTATGCCAACAGAGCCTTTCAGTGCTCCTCTAATAACCTTCAGCACAGACTGATCAAGAGACGATCACTCAGTCATCCAGCAACATCTTAGCACCTGTGCAAGATTACCCTAATTAAAAATTGTGATTTTAAGATATATTCAAGTAACTGAGATCTGAGAGTGTATCCATGCCATTATCATATGATGAGGGAAAAAACAGTTGCCAGTCACTTCAATCATGTTCCATAGCTGCTTTACTGCATGCAGTGATTTGTCGTAGAATTGTATTCCTCCATTGATGGCCAGTAGACCAACACCAGGATTACGCATGTTAAATGCATCACAGCCAGATTCTACATACAGTAATTTTCCCATTTTTTAAATGTAGATGGATATTTTGTAGTGCTTGAGAAATACTGCAACATGAATTTTAATCTTGTTATTTTATTTGCACATTCCCATGGCAGCAGCTGTCACAACAGTTGTCTGAAAAGCTGTTTGTAACACTTTTTTTCCAACATATTCTTTCACAGATGAAGGCGGTTGCTGGGATGAAGATGTCGTACAATTTGCAGCAGTCCATCGAATCGTCTCGTAAGACCATCATAAGAGGTTTCAGACAGGACGAGACCCACTCAGCACTCTGCTCCCACCTCTTCACTATGATCCGGGGGAACCGGCAGCACCGGAGGGCCTTCCTCATCTCACTGCTGAACCTCTTCGATGACAGTGCTGTGAGTAAACCTGCACTCATCCTAACACGTCTTGGCACTGCTCGGTGTAAAGTGGTATTCCCTCATTAACTGCTTACAAAGTGAAAATCTACTTCGTGTTTTTTACACATTTGCCAGCAGTGTGTCTTAGCAAGAAGTGTAATAAAAAGTGTTTTATGGGGCTCTTAGGCATACAGACAACACCACCTTTTATAAAGAGATGACAAACACTGTGGAGTTGAAATATGTTGGGTCCCATTATTTTACTGTCTTGCAAATTTAACAAGACTAGGTTATTTTTTTACCATGTATGAATAGTTAAAATTTAAAAAAGCGAACACTGCAATGTGAGTTTGTACCAGACACTGACTTTCGATCATGCTCTTCCCCTCTGTTCTTTCTTTCTGCAGAAGACTGAAGTAAACATGCTGCTGTTTATAGCAGACAACCTCGCCTGTTTTCCATACCAGAGCCAGGAGGAGCCTCTCTTCATCATGCACCACATAGACATCACCCTGTCTGTTTCTGGCAGCAACTTGTTGCAAACCTTCAAAGAGGTAGACAGCATTTTTTTGAAAGTAGCTTGCACGTGAGATGCTTATTGGGTGTATGTGTCTCCTCAATGGGGTTGAAAAGCACACCACAGACATTTATTTTTACAGTAATGAGTATTTATATGGATTTTTATGAATTTTATTTTCAATTTCTCCTCTCTAGCTTCTGCTAAAGGAGCCGAGGCGTAAGGAGAAGAAGGTAAAGAAGGAGTGGAAGAACACATCAGATGGGGAGGATGAAGAGGAAAAGATGAACTGCGATTCTCCCAGGAGTGATGAGGTAGAAAACAGCAACAGTGATGACGATGTGGTACGGCGGCCTAAAAAGGCCAGAAAACCTGTTGCAGACAGCTCAGAGTCAGAGTCTGATCTGGATGATTTGGATTTGGAGGATGTAGACAAAGTGATGAGGCTCCTCCCAGACAATCCCACGGGTCTCTTGGACTTTGCTAATGCTGTTCAGGGCATCCTGTTGCTACTGGTGCTCAAACAGCATCTGAAGAACCAATATGGATTCTCTGACAGGTAAGATCCATTCAACCGTTATTTCTATACAGCGTTTATCTAAATGAATACATCAACATTTTTCATTGAGGATTATTTTAACCAATTCAGACCTTCAGCCACGTTGGGAATGCCATGACTTCTGTAACTCAAAACATTTTTTTGTCTTCCAACAGTAAAATTCAGAAGTACTCTCCAACAGAGTCAGCCAAGGTGTACGATAAGGCAGTGAACAGAAAAAACAACGTTCACTTCCACCCACGACAAACCCTCGACTTCATCTCCAACAACATGGCTCATGCCACACTGACAAACGATGTCAAGAGGCGGATAGTCAGACAGTACCTAGATGTAAGTAATGAAGCTGAATCACAAGAGGGTTCATTGCCAATCAATCACTGATTGTCAGTTAATCTTTCAGTGGATTTTGGGTTGTATTATTTTTTTGTCCTCTCACCAGTTACTTACATCAGCACTTAAATACAAAGGGATTTCTAATTATCTGCAGAAAGTTATCAATCAAAGTAAAATGTGCCAAAAGTTGGGTGAGCATTTCTACGTCATAAATCTACTGGGCCTCATGACAGCCGACACTATTCTCTAGCCCTGACCTAACTTACTGTTAAGTATAGAGCAGATACTCTGCAGCATGATCCAGCCTTATACCTGCAGTGTATCTGCTCAGGTTAACCTGCAGTGACTGGCCCAACTGGCTTGAAATGCAACTTCATCTGAATGCCATGAACTGCTCAGTTGTCCAACCAGATCTGGTTATAGCAACAGCTTTCCTTCCAAGAGCTTTTTTTTTTTTTTTTTACCAATTTAGTTTGTCTGCATGGCAGCTTGATATAAATCTAGTGGCAGACTCCGGTTGTTTAAGTGTACACAACATTTTTTTTTTTTCTGGCCAATGTGGGATATGTGTGCCCGTGTCTGCTCATAAAGAGTTTTACCCTTCAAATCATTCAATACCCCTTAGTTTGCAATGGTTACATGGTTACAACTCGATTCGGTTCTTAGAGGTCGATGTTTAACTGCTGTGGCATGTGAAACTTGTGTCTCAAAGTTAGTTTCTTGTCTTTTCACTCCGCACAGTTCAAGGTTCTGATGGAACATCTGGACCCAGACGAGGAGGATGAGGAGGGAGAAGCGTCTGCCAGCGCTAACATCAGAAACAAAGCCATAAATGCCCTACTGGGAGGCTCCGGCCCCTTGTCAGGACCCAGTCCGCGCAATCAGGCCGGACCAGAGACAGATGACGATGATAGTGATGGCGACGAAAGGACCCCAGGGGTGAGATAGATAGATACTCACTATTTATAAAATACAGTTTAAAAATGTGGCAGAAAATAGTGCAACCTTTTTTATTCCGTCTTCTCTGCAGTCCTCTCGAAGGTCAAGGCGAGCAGGTGACTCCTCTGACCCCGGCCGTATGAGTGAGACAGTGGAGGCGATGGATGTGATTGCCCTCTGCTGCCCCAAATACAAGGACCGGCCGCAAATAGCTCGAGTCATCCAGAAGACCTCCAATGGATACAGCATCCACTGGATGGCCGGCTCGTACTCGGGGCCCTGGGCAGAGGCCAAGAAACGCGATGGCCGCAAACAGGTGCCTTGGGTGGACACTATTAAGGAGTCGGACATCATTTACAAGAAGATTGCCTTGACCAGCAACCACAAACTGAGCAACAAAGTAGTACAGACTTTACGCTCACTGTATGCAGCGCGAGAAGGAGGGGCTAGCTAATGGCTCCCGTGTGGTGTTTTTCTTTTTCTTTTTCTTTTCTTTCATTTCTTTTTTTTTTTTTTTTTTTTTGGTTCCCCTGCTCCATTTCTACTTTATCAAAATCCTCCTCTTCCCTGCTCCTACACCTCCTCCTCAACCTGCCACCTCCAACGACACAGCCAAACTTCACTGGATTCCTACCCTCCTCCTCTCCTTCCTCATTTTTGTAAGAAAACACAAGAGAGCAAGAATATTTGACACTACATACTTTTACATGAGTTATTCTTGCAAAAATGAAAATGACACAAAACATAAGACTTATTATATTAGAGGGACTGCTCATGTTTTGTTTGTGTGCAAGTGCAGAGGATAGAATCCAGAAGGCATTAAAGGAATAATTCACTCAAATTATCCCTTAAAAAGGCTATCAGAAAAGAGACCTGGAGGGAAATGTTTTGTCAACATTGTTGTGGGAGCTCCTTCGCTGTTGTGCAGCAGATTCTAGTCGCTCATTTCTACTCCCACTGTATCATAGTTTAACACGACAAAAAACTAAAATGTTTATATCTCTGAAGACAAAAAAAGCTGTAAAAAAAGAATAAAACCTTAAGTGAATGTTGGAAATTAGTCTTTTTGATGTTCTTATTAAAGTGTTTTTGGAGTTTATTATACTACTAGCACCCTGATGGTTTTTCCTTTTAGCTTTTAGATATTTGAAGGAAAAAGAAGAAAAAAGAAAAAAATAAGAATTTTTATTTTTGTTCACTTTTATTTGTCCATGCTGTACAATGGCAGAGTCCTCTGAATATAATTTATTCTATTTCGAACTACGCATGCAGTATATGTGGCCTATTGCAGGAGGATATTTTGTAAATGTAGATTTTGTTGTATTAGGTCACCCTAGTAATAAGAGGAAAGGGGATTCATACCCTTTCGGTGGAACAAATACTGCAATAAATTTTCTACTTCTCTTTGTCACTTGTCTGCTCAAAGTGTTAATCTGATCTTTTCATATTGCAAATGAAGAAAAGTATAGGACCTGGATACTGCTAAAGCACAGACAGGCCTGAAAGGACTTATAGGGTTGATCATTTGCACATGAGGGAGAGAGCCTACAAGATTATGCCAGACAATCCTTTTATTAGTATTTCTGTACATGGATTTAAAAACAAACTAAACTAGAAGTATAGTATAATTTGTGGTTTTAATTGTTTCTATAGTATTTGAATGTACTATCACTACTGGGGTTTTTTTGCAACACATGCTTTTTGGAGAATCAGGCTACACCACTGTGGAAGACCTAACTTCAGTAACTACTTATGTTATTAAATTGTTTCATTGGACATTCTTATAACCGCTGTATTTAGCACATAAAACAGTATGGTCACTGGTGACAAATCTGTCCGACACATTCAGGAATATTACAGTAATAATTAACATATTTAGTGCAATCTTAGACTGCTCTTTCTTTAGTTTTTCTATTATAATGAGACTGTGTATGTGTATGTGAGACGCTGTGGACAAGTCGTATTATTTGCAATCTCTATAAACAAATATATGCATATGAATTCAGAATATGTAGGCAAGATACAAGATTTTGGTATCGGAAGCGTTCTGGTTTCCGTTTGTAGTCCCGAGTAGCGTTGACTAATCACGTTTGAGCTGGCTTTGGTTCCATGCAGGTAAGCAGTCCGTGTGGAGAGCAAAAGAGGCGGAACGCGTTGGCCGAAATGCAATCTCGGAACCAATCGGCTATCGTCAGACAACGATTTAGCTCTTTATCAATCTCGGAACCATAGAGGTTAGTTTATTGGCTTTTTTTTTAAATGATCTGCATTCATATCGTCACCAGACCATAGCCGATGTTTTCCGAGATTGTAGATTTGTAGAGCGCGTTACGAAATATTCTTGGACCAAATCGCTCTCCGTACTGCGATGATGTCACTGCCAACTGGTTTGGCGGGGTTTAACCTAACGTTTTGAATTCGGCAGTTCGGATGTTCGATTTATTTTGTAAACATTAGCTCACTACACCTGCGAGTTATGGAGCGGTAAGTTATTTCTTAAACTCGCTAGGAAACCACTTAAAGTTATGTTGTATAACTGAAAATAACTAGCAAACAACATTCTGACAAAATGTAAGGGTTCTGGTAACTTGGCGAAGATATTGCCAGCCAGTCGCTCCTTTTGTGGCTTAACATTAAAGTTAGCCACAGTCAGCTAACGCAAGCTACCGTTAATTTAAACGAGGTTGCCAACCGTAATGATTACTTTACGTCAACTGTACTTCCTAACAACGATTTAGATAGTATATGACTAATTCGGCGTGTTCTGTCTAGTTGGTTCACTGAGCGAGTAGCTAACGTTAGCTACATCGCTAGTGAGCTAAAGCTAAGCTACTACATAACATACACAGAGATTCTGACAGACTACGTCAACCGTAGCTCGCTGTGGCCATATCTGCTTACATTAATTTCAAAATGTAACGTTAGCGAACATTATCGCACTAATATGCAGTTTCATGTATTATGGGGGTCTTTGTGAATGACGTTAATAAAAGGCATCTGTTTCTTTTTCGTAATAATAACTTGTGTCCAGTGGAAGGATGAGTCGAGCAACAGGCAGACTGTCGGAGCTGCCTATGCGAGTGCAAGACACCAACAGGATGAGCATGGTGTATACAACACCCCAGAGGTTGGTTTAGAGTCACTTTTTTAAAACAGAAATGTAATAAATTTAATACCACGTAACAATTACTGAGTCCACTCTTGTATTAAAGTCCGTGTAACGTAATAATAAATATGTGTTCTGAGTTTGTCACACCACAGAAAAATGTGTTGTTAACCACCCAGCCGAATTTGAATAATTAAAAAAATCGTCAAGTGTATAGAATTAGGTTTCAAATCGTGAAATAAATAAGCAGTGTTCTCTGTTCTGAAACGCTGGGGGCGTGTCCACTGAAGGCGCTGGTACATCACTTTGCTGTACCACTGAGCCGAAGAACGAGGGAGAGCCGCTACTCAGAGGGTACATCTCAAGTCTCTTAATTGCATCCACGTTTTCCTCGCTTGCGTCTTTTCCTTACCGGGGATGCATGGAGAGACGCAAGGAAACCATGCGAGGAGAGAACCAACGAGGAAATATGTTTTTAGAGAAATGAGATGTCTTTTCCTCTGAAGCGTCACGTGAAGCGACGTCCGTTTCTGATGTTGGCAGCAGCTGATCACAGCTGGATCAACTGTCAGTCGGCTTTAACAGCTGTAGAGACTTTTGATGTGTTAATACTAATAATGGCAAGGCACACAGTACTGCCAGAGCAGCAGTGTTTTCTCTCTGTAGCCTGTTGCCCCTTTAACAAACACCTGCACATGAACAACAACCTGCATTCAGTATTTGTAGGCAGTACACTGTCCTGCTCAGAGCCACAGGAATCATTTCTAGTGTCAGACTGCATTTATATTATTTATTCATTATTTTATCTGTGTTCATTGATATTCTGATTGTGAATTCATTTTTGAATAATCCAGAATATGATAATGCCGTCTTTTGAGCATTTTAAACAAATTATTTATTATGCTAAATGTTTAAGGGAAAATTTAAATTATGTAACTCGTATCAAACCAGATGCTCAGGAATGATCAGCCCCACGTGACTGAATGGAATAAATACATTTAAATTATGTAAAAAGTGTTTCTTGCTGACTTTAATTGTAGCCATAATAAAAGATAATGGGGGAAATAACAGATCATGAAAAAGTTGTTTAAGGTTTGTTTGTTGTTCAGACCTACAATCAACACAGATTAAAATTAATAAATGCAAATAAAATATAAAACTTTGAAGTGATACACTTGAGTTTAATCTGTTATCTGTCTGCACTCCAGTATGAAACTCTAGTGAGATGTTGTGATGTATCAGATCAGTGATCAGCTGCAGCGTCCAATCCATAACTGATATCCAATAAGAGGACGTGTCAGCCGGTAAAACACTTACGTGAAGGCTACTCTTGTGTATCCTCGCTGATGGCTCCTCAGAGATCCCTCCTCGCTCCTTGGAGCACAAATAAGAGCTTTGAGACTACCTTCAAGATGGCGTACCAGAACAACATCCAGTTTGAGCGAGAAAATATCAAACAAGAGACTTGAGATGTACCAAGTCTCTCGTTCAGCGAGCTAACCCAGTAGTATTAGGGGAGGGGTCATGCTCAGTATGGCTCCAGTGTGTCATCAAGCCATGGTTTCAGGCCCACCCAAAAAATCCTGAACACAAAAATGGTGAAAAACAGTTCAACGGTCTAACGCCACAATTCAATGTGTTCAGAAGCAAATCTGTGAATTTCCTTTACACAGACTTGAAGTAAATTTGTGGTTGGCTTAACCTAATATCAACCACACCTACACGGCAATTATACACGTTACTCTGTGACTGCTTCTAATAAGGGGTTGTGTCCAAAATATGACAGAGATGGCTTAGTTTGGACTACACTGTAGATGGAGTAAGATGTGGGGTATAGTTTCATGCTATTTCCTGTATGTGTAATGACAAACTGGAACACAAACACCAGGGCATTATTTAATTAATTAGGGGCTTCAGTGTTTAGACTTGTTTGACATGGGTTGATATGTAGAACCATTATTTGTGAACACGTGATGACCCGGTGAAGAAAGATGAAGAATGGATTAGTGGCAGGTTGTTCAAATGTAAGTCAGCAAGTGGAACACATCCATTTGTTCACAGTTTTGTTTCTTTACAGTAAACAGCCTTCATTTGGAAAGCTCAACATACCCAAACCGCAGTCTGTGACCTCTGAGAAGCGGACCAGCTTCTTTGGTGGCCGGTATGTTAATATTTTAGAAATGTACGAAATTGCATTACAGTGTTCTTCACATAAATGTGTAAAACTATAAAAGACTGAGAACACAGATTGTACCAGTACAGTTACAGTAGTAATAAGATCAAATAAAGTAATGAAAATGTATAGTCTTTACCTTAAGCAATGTAGAAGAAAACTTCTGTACGTAAATATTCGTTACTTGATTTAAACCAGTGTCACAAACACGTAACAAATTAGGTAAAAGTGAAATGAGAAAATTAGAAGTGAGTTGATTATCCTAGTCAAAAATCAGTCACTCTGATTGTAAATTACTAATCTAATGAGTGTGTCTTGTTTGCTTTTCCATTTATACATTTCCACTCTGCAGTTAGCTAGATGTAAATGAAATGATACTGATATTTTTCCTTGTCAAAATTAATATTTGATATTCTGGTGGTATGTTAATATTTTGACTGCAGGACTAGTGGAGTCGGCATGCCTCGCAACAGCTTCATGTCAGGGTTTGGAGGAACTGAGAAGATCAAAGACGCCAGACCTCTGCATGATAAATCCTATGTTCAGCAATGTATCAGACAGCTGCATGAGGTAAAAACACTTTACTTCTCAGTCTATGTAATGTATATACACACAGAAAGGTTTGTCTGTTTTAACATTGCGACCCCCTTTATTTTCATTACATTAAATCCACTGTGTGGGATATGAAAATCTTCGACTTTAGTGCCCCATAGTGGTTGTATCCAAAAAGTCACTGTGGCAGACAGCAACATGCACCTCATTTCATTGAACTGATGAGCACTACTGCAACAAACAATTTGTGTTTGTTTGATGGACATGTTTACCTTTAGTGTTTTTCCAACCTTATTCTTGTCTCATTTGTGCTCTGATAAACGGTAAATTCATCAAATTCAGGTCAAAAACAACAAAGCATTTGGTCTTTGCAATCGGAAATGTACTTGTTTATTTCCTTTGTATATAGAGCGGGGAAGTGAGATCTGATCACAAGTGGTCACTTGAGACGCATGATAATGGCAGGTATAAACGGGACCAAAGGTTGGAAGGGCTTAGAGTTTTTACCAATTTTACCTGGTTGTGCTTTGTCACAAAGCTTAAGCATCTTTGGTTCTAAGTTGATAGCCTCACCGCTATATCAGCATGATATCAATATCGGCTGATATTAGGTTTGTATTTTATTTATTATTTTGTATTTTTTTTGTACTTATTAAATATTTTCTTGCTGCTGATATCTGCATTTCCAGCAAAAAAGTATTATAGATGTTTGTCAATATGATCTGTCACTCGGTCCAGCCTGATATTCTCTCATATCTTTCTAGTTCTTGACAGAGCAGGGTTACCCAGGTACTTTGTCAGCCAAGACCCTCCAGTCTCCCTCTACCAAGGACTTTGTGAAAATATTTGAGTTCATATACCGCCTGCTGGACCCAACCTTTGAGATGCCAAAATCAAAAGTTGAGGAAGAGATTCCAGCTATGCTAAAATCCCTGAGGTAAAATGCTATGGTATATTGTATATATTAGTATATAATTTAATATCCATACATTCTTAAGTGCATATTCTGATCATAGAAAGCACTTGGTGCCCTAGCTGTGTGTATTCAAAAAGCAGTTTACTACCACAGAAATTTAAGGATGGGGCTAGATTAAGAGATGTACGAAACATTCACAAAAAAGAAAATACAGAGAACAATAGAAAGAAAATCTTAAAAAAAAGTCTGCAGCATATAACTAAATCATAGTACAAGATGTCTGTACGTTTAAGTACGTTACCTTTTGTTATGAGCCTTCATGTTTGCCCCTCTTCTATAGTTAAGAAACATTGGTGACGGTACTGTCTTTATTTATCTCCCTGTTTCTGGTTTAAGGTATCCATTTGTTCTCTCCAAGTCTTCAATGTATTCTGTTGGAGCTCCCCACACCTGGCCTCAGGCCCTTGGTGCTCTCATGTGGCTAATTGATAACGTCAAGGTGAGAAGCAAACAACACTTTTTAATAGGAATTACAGTGAAGCATTATCTAAAATCAGGTTCATTTCCATAGAATGCAACAAAAACATCACAAAAAAATTAATTAATGTCATTTTTGTTTAATGAAATTAGTTATAACCAGTGTTTGTGCTTATTCTATGTTTCAGATCAGCTGGAGTTTGAGTAAGCAGGATCTGCTGATCAGTGACTTCTGTGAAGACAGTAACAATATCGAGGAAGGGGCTGAGTATAACAAGGTACTCTGACTTCTTTAATCAGCATCATGAGGCATAAACACTCCACTGCTAAAGCATGTGTAGAGACATGTCAAGATGATGTATTGTACATCTGTTGCTTCTTGTTACATGTTTACTAACAGTTTGTGTTTTCTTACTGATGCAGTATATTACAAAGCCATTCAAGTGTTCTTCTCTGTACTTTTGACCAGAGTTACCATCCTCAACAGAATTGAACATTATACTTTTTTGTTTGTTTGTTTGTTTTTTTCATCTATGTTTACACTTTGTTCCTGTGCAGCTCTTCCTGGACTATACAGCTGAGACATATGCCAAGTTCATGCAGGGTGAAGACACATTTGTGGATGAGGATGAAACATTCCTCAATAAACTAAGTAAGTACAGCATCTCTCTATGAAAGTAGTTGTTTTTCAATATTGAATTGGTTTCTCTGTATATTTGAGCATAATGTTAATTCAGTTGTTTAAATTTATAATTCGATTTTTAAGGAAAAATTAGAGTCCCGTCAACATTGATATTGAAAAATCAACAAGAAGTGTGCGTGCTTGTCTTCACAGAGAAGCTTTACAATGTTGACGAAGCCCAGCTGGCCGCGATGGAGGAGAAGTACAGAATACTCACTGATGAGGTTGAACGACTAGAGAAGGAGAGCCAGACGGTCAGAAGACTTTTATATTGACACATCCCCTTTTTGTAAAGATTTGATTATGATTTTAAGTGTAAAGGGTGAAAACCTGAGCATCATCAAACAAAAAAATACTGCACAAAAGGAAAGGAAATGGAGATATTTATGACTGTTGAAGGTGCAAAAGTTTTTAAGCTGTAGCTGAAATATTTTCAGCCTTTGGGCTGTAATAGGTTGTGCACTCGATTGTGCTGAGTTGTATCAGTAATATGAAACATCTTTAGCGTGAGCAACAATAAATCAGACAGATCATTTTCTGTCTCCTTCTCCTGAACAGGATCGTCTAATGACAAAGAAGATGGAAAAGGTGAAGCTGCAGGCAGACCTCAAGAAGCTCCAGAGTTATCGAAGTAGCCTGGAGTCCTTTAAAGGCAACCTGGAGAAGAAATCTTCAGAACTGAATGATGAGCTGGAGACCAGTGGTAAATAGTAATACGGCAATAAAGTGTTCAATGTAACCATGTCAGTCAGCCAGTTCTTTTGCAGGATGCACTGGATGTCTGAAACTGAATATTCAGTCACCACAAAGACTGCTGTGCTAATTACTATACACTAACAAACTGGAATTACAAATGTCTAAGTTCTTCATGGGCCTGTGCACGCTCAGCACCAACATAATAAGGATTCTAGTTATGGGTTAACTGGACTTGTGTCTTAGCTGAGATCCTTCATCAGTTTGAGTCCCTGTTTAAAAACATTTAAACTTTTACTTAATAAGCCACCAGAGACCTTACTTTACAGTGTTTTTAAAACTGCAAACAGTGCACAGTGCAAATATTCAGTCTCTTTACTGTCAACCAGTAATCATTCAGTGCAAAAAAAAGCTCACACACATCAACACAGTTCTTTAGTAGTAACTAAACAGTATTCAGGTTAAAATTAGCACATGGTTATACGTGTTTAAATAAACTGTCGTGTGTGGGTCTACAATAGCTTTGAACGTCTCTTTTCAGTCAGAATTGAGAAATGGATCAGATTTCATATACATCATATTTTCTCCTATCTGTCCTTCTGCAGTCAGTCATCTGGAGTCTCTAAAACATGAGCGAGATGAACTGCAACGGCTCCTGCAGAACCAGAAGTTTACTCCAGCCGATGTAGAGAGGATCAATAGAGAGAAGAGGGACCTTCAACAGACCAACTCCAATCTCCAGAAGCTTCTTGAAGATGCTGAACAGCAGAAGTGGAATGAAGAGATCGCTCTGGCCAAAGTGAAAGAGAAGGTACTGTATGTCCATCTAGTACGTATGCAAAGAGGAGCAGGGATAGTACCATTTGGTTATGATGGTGTATGTGACATGAATCATGACTTGATACTCTGGTATAATATTCATGATATCAGTTTCTTCTTAATAGTTGGGATTAAACTATGATATATTGTGTCTTTTTTGTTACCCGGTTGTAGTCAGTATAGATTGATGATGTTTTTCACTCAGTGGCACACATTTTGACCTTTGATTTGACTTGTTTCCTTGCCGCTGTGTGTCTGTCTTGTCCTGTTAATTCCCTCAATCCCAGGTGGAGTTGAAGCTAGCAGAGTACCACAAGCTGGCACGTAAACTGAAGCTGATGCCATCTACTGCAGAGAACGCCTGTGGTCACGATTTTGAGATCAAGCCGTTTGAATCTGGACCTGGCAGCATGGTTCAGAATAAGACGCAGATACAGGTACTTCCAGATAATGATTCTGTTCACGCAACCATTTGAACCGGTATGGGAGCGGACTTTCATATTTTGATATGAAACAAGACTAGCTTACTATCCCAATGCTTAGGTTATTTCTATTCACATATTTGTAGCTTTGGACGTACGTCTTTTTATGTTATGTTTAAATGTTTACTACATTGTAGGCCGATGGAGATTAGATTCTTTTATTGTGTGTGATGATTGATCTGATCTATGCTGTGTGTTGTAGACGCTCCTGAGAAAGATGATCAGTGATGTGGAGGAGGAGAACAGTCGATTAGCCAACATGAAACTCAGTCTGGAGGAGTCTTGTGAACAGGTAACAAAATTGTTATTTTGCTCTATTAACTTTTTCCCCATACTGACACCCAATACTACTAAAATGTATCTTTTTTTTAAATCACATTTGTCATTTTTAAATGATTGAAAAGTTGGAGTTGACCAAAATCTGTCACAGTTTGAGATCATAAATAATCGAGAACATCTATTGTTTGAAAGTTGTTAGATGTTGTTTCAGTAAAATGCAATCTGTGTCCAGAAAAATTGGAAAAGGCAGCAACAGCTACACATGGTTGTAGTGTGGCATTTATAATGTGTTTGTGTGTGTGTGTCTTCAAGGTGAATTCTAACATCTTGGACAAGGCCAATGACCTGAAGCAGTTGAGAGAGCAGATTCGCAAGCTGGATGAACAATTGGATGCTGACATGCAGGTACCGTCCATATAGTTCAGTCTGCTTTATGCTAGTAGAAATGCCATATTACTACATGCACCAGTGGGCATCCACCAAATGGCACACATGGAGCAGACCTATCCAAAGTTAGACAAGATGCCATTTGTTTTGGTGTCAGTTCAGCACTGAACCATTTGTCTTTCAAGCTGAAAAACAGGAATGAGTTAACATTTGAACATGTTTGTGACATACAGAAAATGCTCTGTTGTGTCGTACTTGTACTGACAATAGTTTCCTGTGTGTTTGTGTCTGTATAGGAGCTGGCCCGAGAGGAACAGGAGTGGGCACAAGAGATAGAGTCAGTGGAGAACCATCGAAAGCTTCTTGAGAAGAAGGTTAATTATGGTTACGACGAGGCTGTGCAACAACTGAAGACAGCGCAGCAACAGTGAGGGATTATTATATATTTATCAGCAATATTTACGTCTTACGGATTACTTCAACCTGCTGGAGCCTATGGCCACTACAAAACGTCAAATGGCCCTGGAAATACGGTTTCAACTTGATAGCTCTGCCTCATTTATTCACATAAAATGGGGCTTGGTGTGTACATCTCTAGGCCTCTTATTCTGTCAGTCTAAATTATGATTTTTTTTGTTTGTTTTAGAATCAAACACGTGGTCGTCTCTTTTTCAGGTACCACCTGGTGCTGCAGGAGACCAATGAGGAGAGGCGAACAGTAGCCAACAACCTTGCATCTGTGTTTACCACAGCTGCCAACCACTTGTCAGTTACAGAGGTAACTTTCTTACAACTCTTCATCTGTCCCTTACTGTAAGGAAGAATCTATATCTCAGGCATACTTCAAAGAAGAAAGAAAAACATTTACTTAAACTTACAGGGTGTAGGCATCTACTGACTTCTAAATACAAAGTATAAATTAGTTCTAACAAGTAAACAAACTAATGTATCAAATTAGGTAGATCCCAGCTCTTTTTTTTCACATCGCAAACATCACAATCACGACTGACACAAGAACATCTCAAGTATTTCACTATGGTTATAATAACTAAACATCTTAATCTAAACATATTAAAGTATTGTTTTTGCCAATTCTCTAAGCATGCCTGGCCTGATATCAGCATTATTCATGTTGTATCTGTACCTGTATTTATATTATATTATAATATTATATGCAATACATCAATGTGTAATATAACCCTGTGGTTCCTGTACAACAGAAGTGCCTGGATGATCTGCACAGCAAAGTGCAGCGTGTCTGCTCTAAGGCCGTAGAAGAGGATGAGGCTGCTGTACAGAAGCTGCAGGAAACTTTGAAGAGCTTCATGTCAGAAACACATTAATGATCCAATCTTGATAATATGAGAAGAAATGTGTTTTAGACTCCTTTACCTTACTTATTTAGGAGTATTTATTTGTTTTCTACTAAACTCCTTTACTGTTCTTATTTAGGAGTATTTGTATTCTACAAAACCAATAAGTTGTGTTAAAGTTGTGTTTAATAATTTGACTTCAGTTAGATATTGGTTCACACAAACACTGGTTAACAAAGAAATGGCAGGCATAGTTTCCGTTTGTGTCAGTCTCATTTATCCTATTTTTGCTCCGTGCACATTAGAGCATTTAAGTTTGTTAGTTTTCTGTCCTTCTGGCAGGAGCATTTATTGCAAATCATTTGGCTGAGGCAAAGTTGGCAGTGAGGACACAAACAGGAAGTGGAGCATTTTTCTCCACAATGCTTTCTCCATGTCATGGTCAACATCACTCATTGTACCTGTTTCCAGTGAACTCTGCATGCTTGGCCTTCAGCATTAGTGGGTTTTTTGTATTGTTTTGTATTACATCTATATCCAGTCCAGAGATTCAATCCAGATATCATGTGGCAATCTGTATACAATTCAAAACCACAGTTTTGGTTCACTTTAGGTCTTAAAATCTTTTTGTATCCTTGATCCAGTGTTTGTCTGACTCTTTTGTGAAACTTTGGGGTTCACCAAAGGATGTTTTTCCAATAAAGATGTTCTGGTTCAGCTGCTCTTGTTGGATCAACAATCTGCCTCTTATTTATTTAATTTTTTTGGTTGTGTATTTTTCTACTTCCTATTGAAAGATTGTACATAAAAGTGTACATAACTTGATGCATCAACCTTGAGAGATAATTTTGTTGCAGCAATGTTTAAAAGTCAGACTTTAGTAAGCGTCAGAAGAGTCCTAAAAGTCTGGATTTAAATCTAAGACTTTCACTAAATTGCTTTGATTCGTGACTTAAGAGCTTTAGTTTTTTGCAGCCAGTAGGTGTTGTTTCTCCCTTCATGTTTGGGTAATTTTTCAAGCAAAAATGTCAAACTTACATTTATCCCAGTCTTTCAGATGTGAGAATTTGCTGCTTTTCTCTGTTTTTATATTATCATACACTGAATATCTTTGGGGTTTGAACTGTTAGTCGGACAAAACAAGACGTGGAGACACTTTTTCCACTATTTCTTGACATTTCATAGACTAAATAATCATTCAGAAAAGTAATCAGCAGATAAATCAATAATTAAAATAATCATTAGTTGCAATCCTGCAATACTTAATCACAAAATAACTTGACTAACAATCATAGACTTATGAAATCTACCAATGCAGTATTTTCAGTTAGAAAGCATTGCAAACAAGGCTGAAGTGTCATTTGGGGCGAAGGCCCGACCCTAAAACTCCACATCGTGTCAATACAGTAAAGTCGAAGACGTTTTTTCAAGCGGAACGTTTGAAAACCGTCAGTGCTGCAAGCGTGAGAGAAATGTTTTGGCAGATGTGATGAGGAGAGATGAGGTGATTGTGAGGGGCTCCATGGAGAGAGGGAATGAAAAATGTGATGGATAACTTCCACCACTAGCAGAGGCAACCCTTGTGTGTGTGTGTGTGTGTGTGTGTGTGTGTGTGGTGGAGAGGAGAGGAGGGGCTGTGCAGGAAGTTAAAGGAAAGGTGAAAGGCCATGATGTTAACAGCTACAGAGACTTAATTCAACTAAACAGGACAGACCTCGGTGTGTTTATCAGATCCCATATGGACAGGTGGTATCCATAAAAGCCATTTTACAAGACTTCAGACTGTGTGTGTGTCTTTGCATTTGTGAGAAAATGAATGTCATGAATTGTGTATCTTTGTATCCCCAGAGGCATGTGCATGGTGGCCTAAATGTGTATGTGTGACTCCTCGTGCAGGAATTTGCATGCTTATTTCTGCATAGACCTGTGTTTGTATTTGTGTTTTTGCCTGTTTCCATGCTTCTTTACATGTTATGTGGTTATTTCATAAGTGTGTGTGTGTTCTCCCGTGTTGCCTGTGGCCCTCAGCCTGTGTGGAGCTGTTTTTATCATGGATCATTGCATTCAAAGACATGCACCATGAATTCTTAATACATATGTTCCTGCTCTCACACAGGGGAAGTCAGCTCTTCTGTGTGTGTAACTCTCACAGGGCCTCACATAGAAGGGAGATGTAAGGAGGAGGGTACGTGATGGTGTGGATGTGTGGCGTGCACATGAGAGACGACTACGGTGCCAAGAAAAAACCCAAGATGTAAAAACCGAGCTAAAATTCAAAGGTTATCTTCCCCCTGCTCTTTGACCTGGGGAAGGTGTGTGTTGTTGCTTTACCGTGTACCACAAGGCTTTCAGCAGCTAATCTGTTATACCAGAGACAGGCAGATGCAGTAGAGCAGCGAGGTGTTAATGCAGAGTCTTATTAGGGGTTAATCTCACCCATCCGCCACTAGAATAATCTGTTCTACAGATGTGGGAAATGGGGGCAGACAGAGAAAGGGGAAGATAAGGAGAAAGCAAGCCCTGTCTTATAATTCAACGCTCTCTATTTTCTTTCTCTCAGCTCCCTGTCAAAACACCATTGTGTAGCTGAAATCTGTCTTCCTTAGACCTACATTATGACTACCTCTGGCATTTTGATTTCTGTTCCAGCGACTAATTGTCTCCACATTTAGAAGACAAATCAACTTCTGCTATAGCCATGGTGCAAACACGCACAGAAATGACGCAACAGTTGTAATAAGATTCAGGTTTGAAAAACTTTACTGTTTACCTTGTTGCACAGAAGAGACAATTGTTGATATATCGACTTCAGCACAGTCATTAATAACAGTAACAACAATTACAGAAGTAATAAAGCATCCTTTTGTGGCTGTCAGTCTACTATGTGCAACATTTGCTCTTTGCAAATTGCTTGTTTTGAGCTGACGTGTAATGCGTTGCTGGTGTTAAAGAAAATCTTGTGCAGGATCCACAGCGGGTCTTGGTTAAGGTTAGTTTATTCTTTGTGTGCTGGAGAATGGGCAACATCTGCTTGTCTACACAGATTTGAAATGAATTAAAGATGAGTATTCACACAGAAATATTGTAGATCAGACAGCTTTGTATGCAAAATATGCAAATACGTAATGCGAGTTACATCAGATATGCAACTTTACATTATCAAGATCATGTCAACTCAACTCTCGTTCCAGCAGAATGTCTGCATATAAGGCAACATTTTTCTTTTTCATACCAATCATCTGATTGTATTGTGCAGTGGGCTGCTGGATGGACGGGTGTGTTGTCTTTCCATCACGTGTAGTTTCTCAACTCTTGTCTAGGCAATTACATAATTTGTCTTTGGTTTTCACAGCTTGTTTTACATGCTTTTTATGCTCAATACATGTAAAAGTAATCATTTGAATGTTACATGTGACACATTTTCTGTTGATTCTGCATCTTCCTCAGGAAATAAAGTGCTGAGTAAAAAGTCTAGACAAAGTTTGAAAGGTTAGCACACTGGAACATGAATGAGACTCACTGCGTTCCATTTTCACTTCCATGTGTATGCTCTTCTTGTTGGACTATAGCTCAGCTTTTAGCACAATCAGGCCCACTAAGCCAGTTATAAAACTAGCTGATCTTGGTCTGCCCACATCCACAGCTGGGTTCTGGACTTTCTCACCAACAGACCTCAAGTAGCGATACAACAAAGTCTCTGTGGAGCCTCTCCAGGGCAGTCACAACAACTACTCATTCATCCATTAAAGGGGCACTCCAATGATTCTAGACATGAAGATCAGTTTACTCATCATGGGGAGTATTACTCAGCCCGTGAAAACAGTTGTATGTCCTATGTTGCTCTGGAGGATCTTTGTCAAATCTGAGAAAATAACCCTGATGATGTCTTCTCTATATCATCAGGGTTATCTCGGCTTGGGTTTTAGAGACTACAAATGTAGTACAGAAAGCCTAAATTGCTAACTGGGGTGTGGAGTTTGACAGATGTGGGTGCTCACCAGGCACGGAGGGTCTAATAAAAACATCGATCAATCGGGTTACATTATGGGAAGTGTAGGATCCAATGTTTTTGGAGGTTGACCCACAAAAAGTCAAAACATCTCAGTCTCTGCTGCTTGGATTTTGATCATTCGTTTTTTCAAAATTTATGGGAGTGGAGTACTAAATTGCTGGAGTACCCCTAAAGAAATGTAACATTCAAACCATCCTCAGCTTGCTCTACAACGACACTGACAATACAGTGTCTGAGTTGCAAAAGGGCTCCTGAATAAAGCTGGACAGAGCAGCTTCATTCAAGTCTAAATGGCAGCGTAAAGTGTCTACTTCTGTGTGTGACAGCTGTTTCCACGCGCTCTCCCACCGCTCCTGATGCATGTGTGAGGCCAGTGGTTCCTTCTTGTTATGGTTCCTTTGATGACAGTGTGCTGTGTTGACATTATGGCAGCTTCCTGTGTGACTTCAGCGCATGTTGACAGTTTCCTGTGTGTTCAGCCTCAGTGTGAAGTGCTGTAATCAGGGTATCTTTTGTTGAATAATAGATTCAATGAGTGACCGGCTTACACACAGCAGGTTTTTCCATTTCAGCTCGCTCATAATTCAGCTAAGGCATGAAGCATAACAGTTTCTCAAATGTTTTTCTTTTGTGTCAGGACAATTTGTCCACAGAATCCACAGTATGGAAGATCCACCACAGCCAGAAAACAACACAGAAAGCGTGTCCCACAGTGATGCCACAGTCACGTAGAGCTCCACAAGAAATGACGACAAAACAGATGGAAACCTACTTGGACTTTACACATGATGGTTTTCTGGGGATCAGAGCACATTTTGTGGTTTTTCCCCAAGCTCAAAAGCTCATTTTAATATAAAGACAAATTACTGCAGGTCCATTTTTCTTCAACTTTAACTTTATTGTCCCCAAATGAAAATGTATGTTGCGGCCAGATGAAACATAGAATGCACACAGGCTTGAACATAAGATACATAAAACATAATAAAATGATAAAACATATGATATATATGTAAAACACACACTAAAACGTTCGACTATCCTATACATTGTTAATGTAGCAACTCTTAAACAGAGGAGAGTGGAAACGTTTTGTTTTTTTTCTTTTGCATCGGTTATCTGCTCTTCTTATACTAAAAAAAAAAATGGCATTTGGAAGAAGTAGTCCAGTGATTTAGTATTACACTAATATGAAGTTGGTGAAAATGTGAGAGACAAAGAATAGTCAAAATCAAAGCTGCTGAGGCTGAGATATCCTGACTTTAAGTCCCTCGTATGGGTCAAGCTCCATAATCAATGGATCCTACACTTCCCATAATGCAACTCAGTAACATGTTTTCATGAGACTCTCCATGATGACATGGTACATCGTACAAAGGTTAAAGATTAAATTGTCGATTAAACAATTGATATATGTGTTAATCAGTGAGCTTTAGAGGAGCTGGTTGGTGGATTTTGTTACCTTTGGACAGAGGAAGGCTAGCTGTTTCCCCCTGTTTCCAGTCTTTGTGCTAAGCTGAGCTAACCAGCTGCTGGCTGTAGCTTCATATTTACCTTACAGACATTAATGTGGTATCAATCTGTGCAGTGCATTTCCCACAATGTCGAACTATTACATTAAAATATGTTATGATTATGGTTCTCTGGTTTGCAGATTTGAGACGCTTTTTTTTTTACCTGCTGGAGTTTTAGTGCTATTCGGTTAAATATCTTTTGGAGAGTGCAGGAAAAGTGGATGAAAAAAGGCTGTATGAATTAAAGTTATTAGCTCTATGTTTGGCCTGTACCCAAAGGGATTGTGGTAGGGATTTAGTTTTTCCATCCAGGAGTGGAGAGGAGTTGTGTTTTCTTAGACCGTTTCTGTTGTTCTGTGTACCTCAAAGGTTAGAGCATAGCAGAAACATTACAGAGGTCAGTGTTTTATTTCCTGTTGTGGTAATCTCTGTTAAAAATGTGTCCACTTCACAGTGTTGTGGGGCACTTTCCACCATATGGCATAACTTAAATGAATCAAAGGGCAAATAAACATGCCATGTTGTTATCCGCCTTCTTCTCTCCACTTTTTGCTAGATCACAGTAAAAAAAGTAGCCTTCAAACAAACAGTTAGCTGTGTGTGTGTGTGTGTGTGTTCATACGTACATGATATGTCTGTGTTAAGCGTCTGCATGCTTGCAAGCAGACTATACTTGCATGTGGATTGTTGTCAGAGCTAGATGACGTGTGTGAGTGATTTACAGGGCAACCTAGCATGAGATATCAAATTTCCATCAGTTCTGTCTCTGCTCACTCAGGCCTGGATGGGGGTTATTAAGGCACCACGAGGGGTCATAAGAAGGTCATTCTAGACTATGAAAGGTTACAGACGGGTTATAAAGGGGCTGTGAGTCAGAGGTTTGGACTGTTTGCTCCCTGCTTTTGCTCTGTGAGTCATTTTGTGGCTTAGTAGGATCCATTTCAGGGTCCATTCACCTCAGGGGGGAAACAGATGTCTGTTAGAGGATCAGAGGCTTGTAAATACTTGTGTAGGTATTTTTGGGACACACTAATGTTTGGATTTGATCAGGAGGTAATCACTGCAATATTTGGTGGCAAATTTTCCACCGCATTCACATTCCAGTTGCCTACTAAGGTGTTAGCTTGTTGCTTTACATGAGTATCTGTTTCTTCAGTTTCCTTTTCAGTTTCTAGCGCCCTTGTGGATCAGTGGGCTGATCTGGATGTGTAATCACAATGTTGTGAGTCTGAATGTGGCTCATGCTCTTTGTGCACGTCACTCTGAAGCCCTCCTCCTCTGCAACATCTCTCCTGTTTCTTTCCTCTGCATACTATCGAGTATAGCAAAAATAACACGAACGCGGTCATAACCAGTGAAACTTTTTCTCAAATATTTAGATTTCACTGAGGTGTAAATCTATTTTTCTAACTTAAAACAATCCCTGTATCTTTTTGTTTTCATGCTGTGAATTTTCCTTGAAGGACAAAGATGAGGAAACACTCGTGCAATGTTGCAGCTATCACAGAGGAATGTTTGCTCATGGTTGGGAAGCCCATATTATTTTACCATCCTGATGAGCGGTAGATTTATGTATACACACATGGTTCGGTGGTATGTCATTTTTTGGCAAGCTACATTGTTGTTTTTTAATTTGGCTCGAGTTTAGAGTATAGGTGTAGTTTATGTTAGATGATAAGGATACAGTACTTATGTGTTTGTATTTGTGTGTTTGTCTGTGTGTATGTTATATTGTAAGTTAGACACTAAAGCCAACCTGTGTAATATGGTGCTTCTTCCTTTAATACCAGAGTTATGTTCATCAGATTTATGGTCCTTTGAGGCAATCACATATCAGATAAAGAGCAAAGAGAGAAGTTTAGAAAGAAGTTCATAAAACGTTTACTTAGTCGCTGATAAATTACTATAATTAATTAAACGCAGGAAACACAATATAAACAAGGCCACAATTACAATTTTGTGCCGATGAGAAAACAAACAATATGGTGATTTACAAGTAAATCTCACCTCATGAAACAAAACACAAAACAACATCTAGATGTCCAGTACGCACCATAAATAGATAACAGAGCAGAAGACAAATTGCAGTTCAACAGCACGGCAATACACTCGTAAAACAAGTGGTCGTATATTGAACCTTTTTAGGTTCTATCTAGGTACATATATGGCACCCCTAATTATGCAACCATTTTACAGGTTCATTATAAAAAACACTTGCAGTTCTTTCTCATATGCAAGGTTCTATCAGATCACAGAAAAATATCGATATAATAAGAAAAACCTCACAAATATAGGCTATACTTTTATAAGTTTCATAATTTTATTATTGATGTTTTTTTTTATGTTTTTAGGATTAGCCACCTCATTTTAATAACTTTGAGTAAACCCTGGCATATCGATAGCCTATGGCTAATGTTAGCTAGCATTAACGTTAGCCAAGCTACTTTCTTGAAAGGAAATATATTTTCTAAAAACTCAGAAAAAGCACTTATATGGCTGGTTTCTGCTTGGTGAACTACCTAGAATATTTACATTATGTTAACATCCAAGCTTGAAATTTTCAGTTGACAGTTAACAACAGTTAGAGGGTTATCTAATTTGCTAGCTAACAGTTAGCCTTAACTGATATTTAAGTGACATGTAACTGCCATGTTAGAATATGCATGTTCGTATTGTATCTTGTGTTGAAATGCTCATGATAAACAAACACAGATGGTTAAAGTGAAGAGAAATGTCCAAATAAAAAAAGAGTGCTACCTGAAAAAGGATTACCAAAGTCAGGTTTAATTTGTGTTAAGTTTGTTTTTAAAACTCTCATGTATTGAGTGAAATCTGTATGGAGTGTCCCAAAATTTGGTGAAATTTAAATGGGATTCTTTAGCATAGGACATTTATTAAGGGTTGATCAGTCTAACCAGTGAGCCAGTCAAGGCAGACCAGCCTACTGAAGCCCAAACGATTTTCTTTAATCCTTGAAGTAATTGATTCTTTTCTTTTCTTTTCTTTTCTTGCTGGGCCCTTGAACTTGACTGTTTTTCCCAGAGCACCAATTTCTGACATTTCAATAACTTTGATGTCTTATTTACGAGGGTGAAGGAGTCAGAAGCCCTCTCTGCAGATCCTTTGCATACCACTGAGGTGTTTATGGAGGAAGTGAGCAGTTCCTCCCTTTAACACCAGGGAATATGCAGACACAGACATTACACGCACAGAGTTGGACGCACAAACACAGGAGGCTGCAGGCAGCAAGCAAAGTCCTGCGTTTATTCACAGGGGGTAAACGAGAACAAGAAAACAGAAGGACGGAGGTCTGGAGGCATTAATGGATGAAGCTAAGGGACATCAAAACGCAGGGGGACATGAGGAAGAGGGAAGAGGTGGGAGGGTATGTAGAGATGTAGGAGGCAGTGAAAGATACAAGGAGGATGGAGGGATTGTGAGGAGTGAGAAAGGGATAAAGGGAGGTCGGCTGTTTCCTCATGAGGGGAGAATGAATGGTGAGTTAGTGGTCTGGTTTGCCTCCTGGGGTCTTAGACACACACACACGCACATCACTACTGTGTTTACAAAGGAGATTAGAGCAGTTCCACTCTGTACCTCAGTGTAGCAGAGCCATGTGTGTAAACGATGAGAGGAATGTACACTGATGTATTGACAATGTATGCTATGTACATTTGTTAATATTTATAACCTTTAAAACCCCAGAGGGAACAGCTGTAGTATGTTGTCATGTAACTCCCAAATCCATGTTTTTTTATGTGACACAGGGTCCCTCATGGATGGAACAAATAACATGATTAAAGGCCTGAATTTATAATTATTTTGCAATAAATATGGCTGTTACGACTGTTTAAAGTTTGCGTTTGATGTTGTTTATTGTAATTGTACTTTTTGGGGATTTAGTAGGTTTTGACCCAGCAGATATACAATACAAATCTTCTTCATGTTCCAGGAAAACACTCATCTAAAACGCAGCTATATATATTGGGATTGAGTGTTCATTCTTGACCTTGGAAACAACAGTTTGTCACATAATCATGTCACATAATCTCCCTAAGATACCTTTTTAAGCAGCTAACGACAACACTTTACATGTTGTAGTACGCTTTATCTTGATCAAGGACACGATCACTCCCTACGATTAATATCCAATTTGCCAGCTGCCACCTGAGCTACAGCCTCCGCCAACAACAAATTTCCATCACATTGTGAAGGACAGTAACGTTTTTTCTGAATGAGAATACGAATCTAAATAGATAACAACCTAAAGCTCTTGACAGCCAGGTTAACAGTTAAAAGTTGATCTGAAAAATAAGTGGTACAAATTCACAGACAAAACATTGCTAGCTAATAAATTTCATGAGTAGAAATGTCATTAAGCATGCAATCTATATCTAGTCTATAATCACAAGCAAGTATATTACTTAAAGGGAAACTCCGGTATTTCTAAACCTGGGCCCTTCGGCGGCATCCGCGAACGGGCTGCAATGGCTGCAATGTAATCCTTGCGGGCAATTGTGCCCGTGAAAAGTCCGTCCACTAAAAGTGCTTGTTTTTGCCACTGACAGGCTCAGACTGTTATTCGAAGTGTCTGACAACATTATGGAAATGATCCCTACAGAGATAGACCGTTTTGTTAAAGAGTAAGATCCTTTTTGTTTAACCAGAAACAGAAAGTCTCGCTCAAGGAAAAGTCTCGCTCTGAAATCTCGCGAGAGGTTGAGTTGTTGCAGGAAGACTAAAGGATCTTACTCTTTAACAAAATGGTCTGTCTCTGTAGGGAAGTATTAATCATTTAGACCACAAAATTTGTAAAAATAGGGCCCAGGTTTAAAAATACCGGAATTTTCCTTTAAGCCTCTGTGTTGAAAAAAATGAGGTGTCAAATACGTATTTCACTGACGTAAATCCTAGCTGGTCAAATATAAAGTCTGTGTGCTCGTGTGTCTTTGGTGCTGTCATTCAGGATCATACCTCTTTCAAGCGGGATGTCACATCATCTCAGCAGTTCCCTCTTTGCTTGATGTAGTGTGTCACATTGGAGCAGACAGTTTCCACTTCAGCAGGGCTACTGTCCAGTCTGTCTGTGAGCTGTTTCTTATCATTACACTCCAACAACACAGACAGAAGCGGGCAGAAAATCACGTCATCAAGCAGCCTGTCTTTCACGCTGTCTACAAATCTTCGGCTTTTCCTGTTCGGTGCGAGGACATTTATTCACTTCTATTTTTACACAACAATACACAGTCACGTAGTTCACATGCAACTTCTGGCAAATTTACACAATAAGACTTATTTAAGCTGAAGTAAAATGGCCCTCTCATCTGCCACAACACTCAAACGTGGAGATTTACACTTGCTTGAATATGAACACACACACACACAATGATGTACCAGGTGTGAGGCTGAGACAGAACGTTGTAATGCACAGGTTCTCAGGTTGCACCTGAATATTTAACCATCTGAGCTAACACCTCTCACACACCAACACGCAGGTGATAGTGTTACATTCGCACCTCTTGCCATTTCCCTCTGCAGCACTAAAAGTCGTGTCAAAATATTGCATCCACCAAAGGCCTCTTTGTGTCTGAGCCGGGTCGGGCTTACCCAAGTTAGCTGAAGTTCAAATGACTTGTGTCAAATTCTCAAATTCAGCTAGAACCCTCTCTCCCAGCATATTTAAAAAATGGCTACGTAGTGTGTGGGTCAATGGACACGGGGAAACACTAATTAGAGTCTTTTTTTATACAAATTTCATGACGTAGATTAGTCCCAACCGGTTGACTGTATGTCAGCATCGGCCTTGCAGGGCTGATTTAAAACAGTAGATGGCATGTTGAGCCATTTTCAACCCATGAAATGCCAATTTTTATAAATGCCAATATTAACCAGCATTGATGTGTTTCATCACAGTGCAGTCATATCATTTAGTTTACAGCTCAAAAAACACATTTAAGTGTGCAGTACCTCTTTTAAAAGAATCAAGTGTTTGCATCATACGTATAAGCTGCAGAAATATATCAAGATGTTCCTTTTCTTTTGATGTCCTTTTGTTACATTTCACCACCACTATCACTGTCTCCTGCAAGCCCTCAAAACATTAAAACCCCCGGCACAATTCAAAACATTTTCCAGAGAAGGTGACATTATAAAAATAGAGGGATTTGGCAAATCAGACCACTGATGTTGTGGTGTTTTACGATGGTGTCGATTGTTCTCTCTTTCCGTCTCGCTGGCCGTTGGGGCGAATCACTGTATATTCTATCTGCAGTTCGCTTTAGTGATGAATGATAACACGTGTCCATGTGTGTGTGGTAATAGTGATGAGTGGGGAGCCTGCGACTTGTGGTCCAGACTGGAGGTTTGGCGATAGGCCAGTTGACAATGATCAGTGCAGTGCGGTTACAGCTCCATGTTAATCCCCTCGGCCTCTGCTTTGTGTTGCAGCCAGTCCAATGACAGCGCAGCAGTGTTTCTTAAACTACGGCTCAGAGCGCTGAACGGGTCGCAGGCCTGTTTCTTGTATGAATCACAAAAATACTAGTGTTTTCTTTAGACTTTTTACTGTGTACTTTAATATAGCAGAAGTTTGGCACCAAAATCGCAAACCTCTCTCCTCGTGTATTTTCGTTTCTGACCTTAAGGCTTTTAAAGCTCTTGAGAATTACTGAGTAAAAGACTACTGTTATCAATTGTGAATATAAGAATATAACAGATCTTGAAGCTTCTTTTGATCTTAAAAACAGGGTGAGACAGCATCAGTATTGTGTTGTCGTCATACGTCTTGAATTGGTAGCTGTATTGTGATGCCTCTCCTTTTCTCCTTCTGTGGTCGTCTTTACAATTGACTTGTCATATAGCCTGAGTCACACTGACAGATTCCAGAGCAGCGGCACAAAGGGCTTCTTGTGGTTTGACAGATCTCTAATGAAGACCTACGACATGTCTGATATAACCGTGATTACATTTCTGTTATCATTTGTATCTTTTCTCACGCCAGCTGGCACAATAGCGGCAGGCAAGGCACTGCCCACAATTGCTTCCTCTTGTAAACAAGCTGGTCGCTAATTTGAACTGAATGATGAGAATTTGAGCTGCCATGGAGAACTTCTTATAATGTAAATCTTGAAACCATCATGAACCCAGAGGCTGGAACGCAAAGGAAGCTGACTTTTCTCCTGAAAGTCTGAGAGGTCAGCAGTGTCACCAGATTGGTTTGGAAATTATGGGAGAAATGAACTTAACGTGCCCTCCTTACCCTCAATAACCACTACAAAAGGCCTTCAACTGCTCAGCTGCTCTAACAGAAACTCACTACAAATATCCATATGGAAAATATCCACATAAACCTTCCATCTAATAAATACCAGTATGAAGCTTTCATCTTGTTGCTTGTAACTTTCATTAATTCACAGTTTAAGCTTTGTTTAATGATATTTTCTCTTTTATAAACTCCAGAAGTATTCTTGACATTCATGTTTTTAAAACACCAAGAAGTGGAGCTGTTAAAGGGTCTGTTCACCCAAATTACAAAGTAGATTTTTACAGATTTTACAAATTACAAAATGGTTTTATTTGCCCAGGTCCACCTCTGATATTTCTGCCTCCACACTGACACAATGGACGTGAATGAATTCTGTTTGTGGAACTCACAGCACAAAAAATGCATCTAGAAAATTCAATACAATCTAATTTTTTTCCAGAAATAGTGCCCTGGTTTCTCTGGATAACCCACAGACCTCGCTAAAATAAGTTTTCATTCAAACTACTTTTTTTCAAAAGAAGTAGTCCCAATAAAACCTCCACACTGTGTGGACTTTCCAAAGCAACCAGTATATTACTTCTGGAAATAGGTTTTACTATTGTATTTTTCAGTGCTGTGCGCACCACGAGAGGGAATCTCATATCTTAAAACCTTTGTGAATAAATCCAAATTTATCTGCATGGCTAGACATCACCGCAGGTAAGAGAAAATATATTATTTTGTAATTTAGGTGAACCAACCCTTTGAAGTTCTTGATGTAACATCGACGTGTCAACACGTACAGTTCTGCCAGTATTTAGCACCTGTTTGGAACACCATCCCCTTAACCGCTAACACTTGTGTTGTATTACACTGGAACATTATCCTTCATTACAAGCTCCTCTCACACAATGAACAAAAGAGCAGAAGACTCATCTGACTAATGACACTATCCTCTGACTGTCAGTTGGCTCTAATGGTTTCCTCTGTTGTGAACTTTTTAGTTTTCATGTATATTTTCCACAGTGGGGCCAGTAACGGTTTGGCATTGTCATGGTTAACTTAGGAATATGTTTAATTGGTCCCAAAGTAGACTACAGTTTATGTTTAGCCAAGCCGCACTGTGGGTGTTAAAATGTTTATGCATTAGGTTTTTGACTCTAGTTCTTCAGTACAACTGCATCATCTGTGGCTTGGAAACTAAAATAATGAGTAGAAGAAATCGAAGTAATGGCTGTGGAAAGTGTTGACTCACTCACAAAGTTGACCAAAAAAGTGAGGAAGCTCAAAATAAAATTCAACCTGGTGCTCATTTTAGTTTAAGATCCTTTTCGTTTTGTGAAAATATTGATAATGTGGTACTGGTTTCGTACCAAAGTTACTGGCCTCATGTTATAATGTTACCACGGTGATATGTTCAACATCCAATAGATAAGAAAAATCAAGCACAGGGACGTAAACATCTTCAGGATTTTAAGTTAACTTAGTAATTTTAGCAGAGCAGAACTGTAGAGCTAAACATTTTACTGTTAAACATAACAGTAAAACCACGGCTGTCAAACTGTATTAATCACCGGCTCTGAGCACGGCTGGTGCATCATCTCTGGTTGCAAAATGTCTCTGAGAATCACAGTGTCGTTTATAGAGATAATGAGTTGTATAAGAAAATAAGGGAGACTTGGCTAGCGCAGTTTTGCCCTGTAGTTGTTGAACCAGGCTGCACTGACTCACAGCTCAGGAGACAGGTAGAGGAAGGGCTGTGAAATGTGAGAGAGCAGGGGATGGATCAGATATCGACCACACACATTAGTTAAGCAAGACACATCTTCTCTTCTCATGTTCTCCAACTCCTACATCATTGTCTTCTCTGGATATTCGCCACCTTTTAATCATACTGCCTTTTCATTGTCCTCCCTCTCTCTTTCAACATGTACTTTAACTATTAACTCCATCGCTCAATTCTTCCATGTTGTTTTCTTTATATCTTTTAACACTCGTCTTTCATCCATCTATCTTCAATCCCTCCCTGTGGTGTCACCTTCCTTTTATTCTTATACTATAGATGCCGTACTGTAGGTAAGGATACTCCTTTCTCTACTGTGTTTAATGCCTGTTCCTGTCATTTGATAACATCAGATTCTATTCATCCTTTTAGATATTACAAAGGACTCAAAAGAGAGGTCCATCCCTAATACTATATTGCTCTATTGTTCCTCTCACTCTTTAACACAAAAAGTGACAGCAAAACAATGATTAATTTCTGCTACCATTCAGTTTCAAGGTTCAGTCTTCCCTTCAACTCACTTTTGATCAATGTCAGGTTTATACCTGTATGGAGTAATGTTGGAAACCTGAGTGTACATAGGCAATGTATGACAGTATGGCTTGTTGTTTGCTAATTACTGTCACCCACAAAGGTCTGAAACACTAAATCCTGTGTGTTAGTAATTAGATACAGAATACAGTACACTGTGTAGAATGCATTTATTAACAATTAAATGAGACAATTTAAAAGGGAATACCGTATAAAAATAAAGCTGTAGTTAACGTTTTTAAAGTGAGGGAACCTTGTTTTGCTGACACAGCAATTCATCTGAGTGGAGGACATGAAATTAGCAGTGAATAATCAACTATTCTTCTAATCACGAGAACGAAATGTTTTGATATAGCTTTTCTCACCTCATTAATAAAAAATAAAAAACAGGAAACAATGCAGTGAAATGACACTAAAATTGTAGAACATTGTAAACGTTAAGATATTGAGGAAAGTTTTCATGTGAAGAAAAAAACATTAAAGGTGCCCTGTGGAGTTTTTGACCACTAGTAGTGCTATAGAGCAATGTTTTCAAGAGTGGGTCCCTCGTTTTGTTTGTATCGTTCACAAACGCACACAGGCGACACAATACACCTTCCTTTCTGATATTCTGCAATAGGTGGTGGTAACAAGCAAAGACGTGTAGCAATGTGACAATCAAGGCAAAGAAGACGGCAAGCAAGTGAACATGGATGTAAACAATGCACGAATTAAAATATATATTTAAATTGGCTTTGCAAATGTTTTATGAGGAAATAAATGTATTCAACCCGTTTATTAGACCTCAAGGATACACACGATGTGTTTTGGTGAGAAAGAGTGAATGCAAACATAACTTTGTTTACAAGAAAACACCACAGGACACCTTTGAGATACAAAGGAAAATTTCCTTTAAAGGGATCCTGTGGTGTTTTTGACCACTAGTAGCGCTATAGCGCCATCTTTTTAAGACTGGGGTCTCCATGTTGTTTGAATGGTGCACGCACCCGAGGACGCACAACAGCCGTGAGCACGCAGGCGATGAGATACGTATTTCTGGAGATTTCAAATATTATATATTTTTTAAAATGTTTTATGAGGAAAGAACGTAGCAACATAAATTTGTTTGTTTACAAGACAACTCCACAGGGCACCTTTGACATAAGATCCTGATGTGTAAAAGATCATTTTGCCATGTAAACCCAGTCTTTTACTGCTTTTATATGGAAATAAATCATAAACTTATTTGATTTAAACCTTTGGCACACTCTGAGATATCACATCACAGTAATAAATAATTTATTCCTTTTATAAAAACAAAATAAATATCAATAAGTTAATAAATTCAAGATTTCATAAATACATTTCATACGTGTATATGTGCTATACAGTAGAGAGAATGAGTCTGCTGAATCATCCGTTGTGTCTGATTGATTTCAGTCCTTTAGGTTGAGTATCCATGGAAACATTTAAAATCACTGAACACATTAGGGATGTAAGGTGTAAAGGAAATCGTGGATATTGTGATTGAGCCAAGGGGGAGAAGAAGAGGATCATTAGGAATCATTGCTTTGCGGTAAAAACTCTAGTGACGCCTCCTCCTCTCCTTATTTAATCCTTTACTGATGGATTCAAATCATACACGGCCAAAAATCAGAAGAAAAAACACTCAACATCATACTTCTACATGGGAGTGGATGTAAAATTACACAAAGCCTGACACCAGCTCACACTCCCTACACACAACCACATTTCCTGGCAGAGTGCTTCCTCACGGTGTGGTAGACGAGGTTGTCGTCCAGAAACGAGAGGTCATCGTCAAACGCTATTGGCCGACAGCAAGCCTGAGGGGGCGTGTCTTTGGGAGGAAGCCTCCTGTTGTGAACGAGGTTGTAAAGGATTTTGTCGTAGTTGGTCTCGGACTTCCTGCAGGGTCCAGAGCAGTACCTGAATATCATTTCCTCGCTGGAGCGGTAGCCCAGACCGAGGTCCGACACATTGAGGTGGATCTGTTTGAGCACACAGCCCTGTCCTCGCCCATTACCTCCTCCTACCCTAACCTTTCTCCCTGTTTCCCCACTTCTAGCTCCTCCTCTTCCTCCTTTACCACTCTGCTGGCTCGCCCCCTTCTTCCTCTCCCTTCTGTGTCGAGTCCTGCCGCTCAAGTTTTCTTTGGAGGGGGAGGAGGTGGTGGAGGAGGAGGTAGATGAGGACCCGGCGGATGAGGAGGAGCGGCGTATTCTACTGATGGTCACTTTGATGAAGTCCACCACGTCTTCAAACTCGCTTGGGGGTGGCTCCTCCATGGTATCTGAAACACATTAAGAGAAATGGCACTCTTACAAGGACAGCACATATTGTTTCACTTTAACACGCAACACACTGGCTATAGGACAGATGGAGTGTTGTGTCAGATACTACACATGCAAATGCGGAAATGGTACACATTGGTTTTTTTTCTGCAGAGGAATTCCATTTGAAGTGATTCATCCAAGTTACAAATGGATCCCATTCTTATTTATGCACCAGACAGTTGTGTGTTTGAGTGGACTTGTTGCAGCCTCTATGTAGCCTCGTGACACATACCACTAGAGCTAAAATAATTAATCGTTTAGTTGACAGAAAATTAATCAACAGCAATTTTATCAATTGATTAATTGTTAAGTCCTTTTTTATAGCAAAAATTCTTAATCAAACTGAGTACGATTAGGTTTTAGACTGTTAGTCAGACAAAACAAGCTATTTTTCGAAAGGTATTTTTACATTTACATTATAACATTATATATATAACAATTATTCAGTTAATTGAGAAAATAATTATTAGATTAATCATTATAATGGTTAGTTACCAACCTATATAGCCTACCATCATTTAATTCTGTCAAAGACTAATAAGCATGTTTTATGTGGGGGTTGTAGCTGTGGGAAAGGTCTGAATGAGGTAGGCCTAGTTGGTAAGAAGGTTAGAGGCCAGAATGAGACATCCCTGCAAATGTTTCAATAACTGGTTCATGCACTCTAAAATCCAAATCCATTTAAATACGCTGTTTAGTATCAAATTCAGTCTGAACATTGTATTTTTTCTGAGGCGAAAATATGCCGAAAGAGTGACCAGTTCCAACTGTTTTCAATTTTGCAGTTAATTCGGTCAAAATCTTGAAGTATTTGTTATTCCGTTTGGCACAGATAACAATGTCGTTTTTTGTTTGAGAAATAAAAGAATTCAAGGCTCTGCAAGTCTGCTGAGTGCAAATGACTTCTTGGTATATTTTTTGGCACTTTTGGCACTCCATACAAAACCATAGGCTCTTACATGCTTCTCCTCCAGCCAGCGTCTCTTCCCAGTACGCTCTATCCGCCTCAGCGCGGCTGATGCCCGGGGAAGTAACAGACAGGCGGATCTGAACCGGCGGGAGCTCCAGGGGACTCTCGGCGGCGCGCCCTCTCCTCTTGGCGGACGTGGACCGGAGCAGCGAGCTGGCGTGCACGGCGCTCAGCAGTATCAAACAAGTGGTCAGGCTATCCCATAACTTCATTGTCCACTTCAGTCCGACAGAAGGACATGGCGCGATGCAAAATCAACAGGTATCATCTGGCAAACGCGATGAACAGCATATTGTTCAATAGTTGGAGAGGAAAAGGTGGCGCGCACTCATCAGCTCGGGTTCCTGCCACTGAAAATGGTGAGGATCGATGTATTATTGCCTGCGTACTGTAAACTGCACGCTATCACTCACGTGCCAGCTGGCAAACGCAGTGCAGCGTGGCGCAACATCCAAGGAGGCACGAAACCAAAAGCAGGAGCGCAAAATACAAAGCCAAGACTTCCCTCTGAAGTTGTTTGCAAACCGACTGATCCAGCGACGCTTGGAAGACAAAAATTACTTCCAGTTTGCAGTCCTTCACTCGGGGTTTTCATTCAGTGCGCACCGTGCAGTGACGCTCACTCCTGTTCATCCCCACTCACCATCAATCCTGACTGAGCCGTGGTGAGACGGAGAGGTCTAACAGCAGAGATGGGGAGTGGTGGTGACGTCTGATGGTCCATCCTCTGCTTCTTCCTGTCTCCACCCATGCAGACTACACAGAGGGATGGAGTCCAAATTCATGATTGAACTTGAGGTCCAGAGTTGTTGAGGGTGGAGAGTCATGTTATGAAAGAGGCTCAGTGTGTGTACTCAGATGGCTGAAAGGGAGAGAGAAGTTTCACACTTTCCACTAACAATACTCCAGATTCCCCATCTTGCTTTTCGTGTTTGGTTGATATTGGATGGGAAACGTGTTTCTAATCATCCAGTCCAAACAGACCGAATAGATTGTGTTGCCACTTATAACCACAGTGTGCTTGAAATTACGCTGCTTTGCAGTTGATGAGCAGATGACATTTAGCACCAAGGGGGTCTGAGCTGATATCCATTACAGGAACTGTTTAACTCGAGGAGTTTTCCCTCTCGAAAACATTATTTTTGCATAATCCGAGGTGTAAAACAAAGTGTCATTTTATTAGATTTCTTTTTGCACAACTTTTAGGCAACATGTCAAGAACCACTGGCTCAAAAGTTGCAAAATAACATTTTAAAGACATGTTAAACTGTGTTGAACTGCGTGATGTAAAGATTCTCAGATTTTAGTTGAGTAATACCTGCATCTTTTAAATTTGGTAGTGTTTCTATATGAAATGCCATTCTATGATATGATGTTGCTGGGACACACACAACAACAAACTGTATATGGATCAGTTTACTGCACATGTGTTCTGGGAGTGATCCTGTTAAACAAATTAAACAACTGCAAACTGTCCTTGGAAGCCCGAGCTCTAAACCAGCCACAGTGAGCGTCAATAAGAAACTCAGAACTTTATTTTGAATTAAACTGCAGATTAAATCATTCTGTTGTCACATTGTGGCCTCACCTCAGCAACTGCCTCCTCTACACTTAAGTGAAAGAACGTCAATGAGATTGTAAAGTAAATTCCATCTTCTTGTCTATTCATACGCTGTTATTCATCTCTGTCTCTCTTGTAATTTTTGTTAGAGAACATAACAAGGCAGAGATGTGGGTGAAACTGTGTTTAATGATTGAAACCAGAGAAAAGATGAGTGAAAGTGATCTGAGGAGCTTATGTGCCTGCGTGTCAAGTGCTCTCCTTCCAAGAATAGTTAAAAGTTGTTTATTTCACTTTAGTCTGCACCACAGTCAAACTAACTGCACCCACACAGCTGTAATGTTTTAAGACTTTTTGTTCAGGGTAAGCAGAACAAATTGTATATATCTATGATAATGTATACCACATGATCATATTTGATTCAGTGTCTAGATGGAACAAGGTGCAGTTTAGTTATATGGAGATGAGCAAAGCAGAGACTATACCATCACTGCAGTCATTTATGCATTGAAGTGTTTCAGCGAGCGAATTTAATTTCTCAGATTTGGTCTTTTATGACGTCAGGAAGTATTTTTTTTGGTTTTGTTCACCAAGGACTTCAGATACCAAGTGCTAAGACACATTGAGTCCTTGCAAATGTGCAGACCTTTCTTTTTTTTTGTTCATTATTATGAACAAGAAGCAGCCATATCCTTCATTTTCTCTGTTCTTCTGCAGTGATAAAACGTACCACTGTTCTGGAGCGCACAAACGTTTTTTCCAGCCACATCTTTCCAGGAAGAAGAGAAATGTTGCTGTTTGCTCTCCAGCAGAACTGAATAAAGCTGTTTCCTCTAGGGTAGTTGATTCCCCAACTTTAGAAGGTGGATGTGAAATACATCCGTATGCATGTGTATACGTCAACGGTGCACGTCCATTCACCCTTGAAGTGTAGTGTTTCAAGATGAATCATGTTTGTGTCAGTGCATGCACACATGTTAGCCACATTGTTTTGTAATCACTTGACTACACTGGACATGCAAAAACCATTTGAGCATCCAAATATGCTGTAAAGTCATATAGAATAACAGTTGTCTTCCTCTTGTGTTTTTAGAAGTTGGTCTACTAATCACTCAGAAGAGGCTTCCCTTTCCACTGACTCGCTCACTTAACTGTATGGAAATACATCATCCTCAAGCAATTACACCCTCGCAAGCAGCAAATACACCAAACAGATGTCTGTTTCCCTTCTTGCAAGGCAAGACGGCTAATCGGGGGCTGATCTGCAATTGAATCTGTCAGACATTTTTGGGGCTCAGTTTGACTCACATGTAACGGGCTAATTGCACGGGTCATTTCACCCATCAGTATCGGCCAACATGAAACTGCAGCCCCAGAATGGCTTATGGGAGGGAGGAGCTGACAGCTGGAATGGACGTCTGATTTGGGACATGGCTGCCGGTGTAGTAATTAGCAGAAAAAAGAATATCCTGACTCTCCACACTGACAGGGAGAGTGGGGAGATTGGCGATAATTTGTCCTGTAGTCCTGTTTTATACATTTATGTGTACATGTTTTAATCTAATACTTAGAGGGGAGGAGAATCTGTGCTTGTTTTTAGCTGAGCTAGAGGCATGGTCCTACAGATGACAATGTTGGTCCAGAGTGAAAATATCAACAACTGCTGGATGGATTGCCATGAAATTTGGTGCAGATATTTATGGTTCCCAGAGGATGAATCCTGATGACTTTGGTGATCCCCTGGCTTTTCCTTTAACGCCACCTGTGCTTCAGAGTTTTCACTTTTCACTTGAGAAATATCTCAACATCTACATGATGGATTGGCACAAAATGTTGTATAAACAATTATGGTTCCCAGAAGATGTATCTGAATAACTTTGGTGATCCCCTGATTTTTCATCTAGTGCCATCATGAGTTTGACATTTGTGTTTCTGAATGAAGCGTCTCAACGACTATTGGATAGATTGCCACGAACTTTGGTACACACATTCCCCTCAGGTTGAATAGTAATAACTTTGGTGATCCCTTAACATTTCATCTAGAACCACCATAAGGTCAAAATATGTTTCCCATATTTTGGTTTATGAGGGAAATACCTGCAAAAATAATGACATTCCTGTCAGAATCAGCTTTAGCTAATTACCAAATGTTAGCATGCTAACACGCTAAACTAAGATGGTAAACATATACCTGCTAAATATCAGCATGTTAGCAATGTGATTGTGAATATGTCAGCATGCTGACATTAGCATTTAGCTCAAAGCGGTACTGTGCCTAAGTAATGCCTCACATAGCCTCTAGCATGGCTGTAGACTCTTAGTTTTGTTTTACTTATGCCAGGTAGATGTACAATTACATCCAGCTTGTGAATTTCCCCAACAACTGCCAGGGTTATGGCTCAGGGGCGGGGGAAACTGATCACCTTTAAGCCCTCAAAGTCAACTTTAAGCATGGTGGGCTTGGTTCACTTAATTCAGGATGTGGACTTGCATTAAATTAACATTTAGAATGGGAAGTTACCAAAAATAAATAAATAGCAAATCAACTGGTCTTTGCTTACCTTTGTCATGGTACTCGTAGTCGTACGACATAAGCTTTTTTAGAAGAAGTAGAGTAACATACATTAATGCTCATGTTTGTTGCACCAAATCAGTCAAGAGTTGTTCTTAACTCGGTTTGAGTGCAAAATGAAGAAGTTCCCTTGCTGATGATTTTATTGCTATTCATAGATTTGGGTGGGTGGTGGATGGATCATTGTATACATGGTAAAAAGAACCCCCTTTGGGAGCCACAGTGGTGCTTAGAAAGTAATCCACACCATATGTACTCTGGTGCTGCTGGAGCCTCGGGGTGAGAGTGATCAGGCTACGGGAGCTGTGAGAGTTGATGCCGTCTGCTGAGCTGAACCGCTGGGAGTCGGCTCACAAATGTTAAGATGGGGTCAATAACTGTTATGATGTTTAAGCAAATAGACCATTTACTCCACGTTAGTCTCCAGTTTTGTAATTAGCGTGACATCATTTCCCGCTAGGTGGCTCTGTAAAACCTATATGTCCTGATTTCATTTGAGGAATTACAGGTGGAGAACATTACATTCAGTAATCTCTAATGCAGATTAGAAACCGGGTTGAAAACACTGAACCTCCAGATGTGCTGACTGCTCACATACATCTACATGTAGGACTTAAATGCTGCCACTAGTGGACACTGTTTACCACTGTTTATCAATGTGTTACATTTAAAACAATATGCAGCAGGTCAGTGGCATTCACACCTTATGGACTTGAAATGAATACAATAATCTGAACAAAAAGTTAGATTTTTATACATATGTAAGGTGGTAATAGCATTAAATATGTCCTCAACATGTTAACATGTTAAACTGATGTGTCCATCTTAAAGTGTTTGAGGTTGAGGTATGACAGCATGACAGGAATGTGTGCGAAAGGACAAAACTACTGACGCAAATCAAGACTAAAATCAATTTAATGTGATATTTATGTGGTGAGAAAGAACAAATTAGTTCTCCAAAAATTCAACAAATCATGTCACAGGCCTTTGACTACAGACTGTTGTTTTTATCATTGAGTGAAACAACCAGTCTGGTTTATTTGCTTGTTTTTGATTGAATTAAAAAGTAACCAATCATTTCTTTACTTGGACGAGGCTAATATGAAAGCGACCTTGTGTTCCCCTCTTGGTTTTATTAAAGCTTGGTTCCCAGAAGTGGAAATTAGGTTATTGTTTCTGTTAGGTTATTATAAAAAAATTAGAGCTAGATGGACTGGTTGTTTGTATGACAATGTTATGTGAAAAGATATGGTTTTGTTTGGGCTATGGCTGCACCTGCCACTTCATCGGTTTCTCTATCTCTCTGTTCGTCCAGGAGATGGAACCAGTGAGTTCCCCATTTATGCAATACAGTGACCATCATCTGGGACACTGCTCATTATCTCACTAAACCTTTGTGTGTTAGTCTTTGGTCATAATCATCCTCAGTTGTTACGTTATTGAGTTCTCTGAAAGCGCCCCTCAGGTTGGTGCTCAGCGTATAGTCAGTCCACGCTGCTGAGCTGACGGGTTTTAGTAAAAGTTAGATCCAAAGAGGAAGTTCTGTTATAATTTTGGTATCCAGGCCTACAACTCATTTTGGTTTATCAAACTTTTTTTAGGCTGAAATTGATACAGATTTTTTCTCTTGAATTAGTTTGTTTTAAAATGTTGTGACAATGACCTGAGCGGGACATTTTACATTTTTAATGTAAATGTAAATGTGATAGCCACACTGTTTCTAAATGACCTCAAACATACCTTTGGTAGTTCTGTACTGCCAGCTTCTTCTTACATATCAGCCAAAATACAGTATATGCCAGTACTGATTACTGTAGAACTCAATATTAACCGTGCTGATTTATCAGTCTAGTTCTAATAGATTGATAGCAAAAATGTATTTACTCTGTTGTCTTTATTTGACTGCTCCTCTTTTTGAATTGGCAATAGTAACAGCTGTGGTGTGTGTGTGTGTGTGTGTGAATGAGAGGCAAATTGTAAAGCACGTTATAAATGCAGCCATTTACCATTAAAACATAGTGTCAGTGGTCATACAGATATAATGGGAGCTGTCATGTCATAATTTCACTCATGCAGATGAAATTATGTCCTGTGAGTCCAACATAACAGCAATGTCTCAGATAGATATTCACCTCCAGTCAGTGTTGGCCTCAGTTTAATATCACCATTCTACCTTTACAATACACGCTGTCTTGATGAATGGGTGCTACTGTACCGCTGGAGTCATTATAAAAATGACTACAATTAACATGTAAAACTACTCCAGGGGGTCTCTGCAGTAGTTTGCAGACCCTAAAGATTTATTTTAAATTTGTACTTGGAGAGACTTTCTGTAGCCGAGGTGGCAAAAACGTTGGCTCAAAATTAGATGAAAGGATTTTCATATTATTCTGTAAAAAGTGATGGCTTGAGTAATTGCTGGATTTTACACTCATTTTGCATGAAGGTAGAATATGCCTGGCTCAGAAAATTAAGATGACCAGCAGAGTGAAAATGAAAATGGCTTAACAAATCATCCTGGCTGCTGGTTAGATTTTTCTGCCATGGTACCTCTAATATAATATAATATAATAATATAATACAATACAATGTGAGCCTCCACAGGACAAGTTTGGGGCAACAGCATTGTTTGAGCTGATTTGTGCAGGACATGTGATGAATAAAACTGCATTTTCACCAAATCCCTAATAGTGGAGACTCTGGACTACTTTGACTTAGAAAATATATTTATTAGTGTTAATGGCGCCTGGTACCATTTGTGCCTACACTGTTCCCAGTCCTCTCTTTCTTTGGTTCTCCTTGATAAGTAAAATATGCCTCTGAAGTGATTTGGCTGAGCTCTCCTGCAAACACTGCTCTCTCTCTCTCTCTCCCTCTAAAATACACACACACACGAGCGCATTGTGAGTTTGCACACACTCACAGACCACCCCTCTTGTTCTTGTTCTTGTTCTCACTTCATTTCTTTCAGGTTGAGACCACACTAAAGAAATCATCTGGGCAGTTGTGATCACATCTTAATGAGTACAGCAGTTGCTTTTGGGGACACTAATTAATGAATCCATTGTTTTGCCCCCTTTGGTCATTGTTGTGCACACACAGACAGTCAATCACATACACACACACACGCGCGCGCAGTATACTTTTATGGAGTGTCTGTTGCTTGAGCGGCTCCCCTGCTTCTGCGTCAAGACACGCTCTCCATCTGCGTCCAGTGTGCGGATTAGAGGCGTATTATCCTCTTAGCTCTAAATGGCCCCACGTTCCTGCACTTCGCTGTTCATCTCATCTGCTGTCTAAGACGCGGACCGGAGCGTGACACGAAAGCGAGATTCACGCGTAAAAAAATGATCGTGCGCGATACCATTCTGTTGTTTTAGTCGTTGCGCATTACGCGTGACTCGTCCGGACAACCCTCTCCATCGTCTGTTGGGGCACAGTGGCTGTCTGTCCGTCCGTTAATGTGTCCAACCCACTGATCTTTTGCAGACTGTAATCTTATCAGTGTCAAACCGTAGCTGCCCTTTCCTCTAGGGCAGTTTCTGCCTGTCTTTGGATGGCGTTTGTGTCAACATTTGGATAAAATCACGATTTTTTTTTTATCAGAGAAGACTTTTATCAGCAAAGGGCTTAGTTACATTTACAGGCGCGTTTGACTGTGTGATAAAATGAACATTTGACCGTTTTAAACTTTTGACCAGAAGAAAACATGGAATCTACATGTAAAGAAAGGAGTCTTTTATACTTACTTCTTTTTGCAATATGCACTGCCAGCGTTTGCTTTTGCGCAAGAAGATCAAATGTTCGGAGATCTGGTAAGTTCACCCGCTGACCTTTATACCAGATTTGACCAGGTGTAATAACAATAATGATAATACTTTATACTGAAACATTGAGGATGAGGGCAGCATTTGTGAGTGCTCATCTTTCCATTTGTTTGATTGCACCAGTGTCATTAAGCCTGCTTAAAAACTTTGTCAGGTCACATTTGAATTATTACATTAAACATAATATTTTTGCATTAAGTCACATTAAAAACAGATCACAGCAATCTGAAGTGACAATTTTACACTTGTAAAGTCCTTAAGCTCTAGTTTATGGCGATAAAGGCTTGAAAATATGAACTTTGGTGGTTGGATGCTCATCATCAGCATGTAATCTCCATTATTCCCTGTTCATATAAAAGTGATTATTCCACAACAAAAAGCTACAGAGCAACATGTTACTTAGACCATTTTAAAAAAAAGTCCCTGCAACCCTCTTTCTGTAAGGGGCTATTAGTCACTGAGCAGCAGCACAAAACTGCTTTTTAATCATAATCAGTGATAAATTATCCACAGTAACTGTAATTTTAACACTTTCAATCCAGATTCGTTTGAGGCAGGACTTTCATGGCTGAGAGGGACAGAACATGGATATAAATTGGAGAAAAACTGCGTTTTCTTTCTCAAAATATTGTTTGTGTTGATAAAAACTCTACATATTTTATACATTTTACAGAATATATACTGTGTCACAAGAAAAAAGAAAGAAAGCATGAAAGACAAAGGGAAATATTCAGCTTTAGACCAACAGCACACTCATCAACAAACTTGCCAATGTGCTCCTTTGGGCTGAAAATCCCTGGATGCTGATTTCGTCACCTCCACTGTGTCTACTCTCTCTCTCTCTCTCCCTCCCTGTCTCTATCTTTCTTTGATATCCTGTCACCCTGAACACTTTTTCCATCCCAGTTTCTTCCCTTCTCCTACTCTTTCTCTCTTTCCATCACTTCCTTTTTCTCTCACTGTCAGTCTCTCAGACTGTCTGACGTATTTCTCCCTCACTCGCTCGTTTCGGACCCACAGGCCATAGCAGGCTGACTATTACATCTGTCTGCCAGCACAGAAAACTCACCACAGTTGGGACTGCCATACAGAGGGCGGCTGTAGTTCTGCCTTCATGACTGCCAGTGACATTTGTACGTGTGGTTTTTTTTGCTTTGAGGTCTTTCAGGCCTCATTCTGAGGGAGGGGAGAATGTCAACAGGGCTCGACGTCCAGATGAATCACATCAGCCTTTACATAAAAAATCTGGTAGTACTAAAGAGTTAAGGTTGAATGACATCTCTCCCTAAGGTGGTCTTACTTTATTCAGGGTTTTGACAGCTTTATGTCCGGTTAGAATAAGCTACTGAATTATTTATAGAATCATTTAGTAGCTTTATTTCTTACACTTGCTATAATGTCTATCAAAACGTATAACTTGTTATAAAAATCATGCATTTTAAATAACCCTTTCTATCATGTCACTCAGTACAAACAATACTGTTTGGCGAAAGACAATGGAAATATAACCAGAAACAGTTTGTTTTTTCCCTTCAGAGTCAATGTTTATATGTCATTCCCTAAGCCATGCTGAAGAGCAGCACAACAGCATGCGTCTTCAGTGGTCATTCACATTCGTTGACTCAGACCTGGAAAGAGCAGCACTTCTACACGACTGACTCTGAAAGTGGAGATATAGAATCAGAGTGATAGAGCAGGTGGTTTGTTCTGAAAGAAGATAGCTGCATTTAAGATTGGACAATTGTTGATCAAGTGAGAGCAAGTACTATGAGAGCACCTTTTTGATTTTTGGCATAAATATTGTCTGGAGCATTGAAATCTCAACATAAATGAAAAGCTTAGTGCCTAAACCTGCTTGAATTGCTCTCGTCAACACCCCATAACAGATGAAAAAAGGCTCTATATTTATATGTGTGAAACAGTAAAGTGCAGTAGGACAGTTTGGACTAAAACTAGACCAATATTAGCTTCTTTTAGATATTGGTATCTGTCTATATGACAGCCAAAAATAGGCTAGCAAAAAAACTGCGCTAGAAAAATGCCAAAAATATGTTTGAGGTAATGTCTCCATTACGTCATCCATGAAAAAAGGTGAAGAGCAGCCAATGTGTCATTTTTGGATTTTTATAATCAAATATTCATACCGGTATTGGCCTAAAAAATCCAGTATTAGTCGCATCTATGGTTTGGATGAAACTTGAACCTTAGATTTAGAGAGTAATGAGTAATTCCAAAGGAAACGTCACAGAACTGTGGAGTTTTGCAATCTCGCAGAGTTGGGGTGGGTGATTGTGGCAGTTTGCTTGTGTTTGGTGAATTTGGAAAAGGCCTATGTGTGTTCCTTGATATGTACTGTATGAGATGCTGCAGCTGCTGCTTTATTCTTTACCAAGAGATACTTAGAGTGCACGGTTTTGTGAGGCCTTTTTCTGAACAGTGGTCACCAGTGTACGTCCCGGCCTGACCTGGGAAATTTGGCCTCACCTGTCCCATTCATGTATGGAGTAGGCAAATAACAACCACCCCAGTCAGGGTCTTACACACAACTGTATCCAGTAAAAAAAAAAGTTTGAGCTGTTGATGTAATGATTAGTCTTTTTTCTGACTGTACAGAAGCAGGATTTATATCTAGTCTTACCTGCCAAAAATAATCCACCAGTTTCAGGGGTTTATGACATTATTTTCAGGATTCCTGTTTCACTCCAGTCTCTCTGAGTATTAAACTTTCTACCCAGACCTACCGTACACATGCAGCACCACTGGAAGCTGCTGTATGTATGTTGACGGACATAAAGATGATGATTTAAGAAGTCCCCTCTCTATCTGCTCTAATTCTGTGACTTCTGTGAGCTCACCTGTAAGCTTGCTGGGCCACACCCCTGGGGAGATATGGATGATCAGGGAATTCAGCTGACATATTGAATTACCCGCTTGGATGGATGGAGGAGCAGGGAGAAGGGTCTGAGAAAGCATAGGGGGATGCCGACCTGAGAGGATTCAGGAGGACAGGAGAGTGGTCGGCATAGGAAGTAGAAGAGGGCACTCACAAGAAATAAAGAGGAGAGAAAAAGGAAATTGGAAAAGAGCAGTGCTGTAGCTACATGAGATTTCAATTCACAGAGCTCTGCTTTGCTGTATGAACTTTTGCTTGATCCCCGTGTCAGTCTATACCAGGGAAGTCTGCCCTTATGTCACTTAGACAGGGAAAGGTCAGCTGTGGCCAGTATTTGGCTTTTGAACTAAATGCCAACATAGTGCAGATCTTAGAAAATGAAATTGTTTACAAACCTTAACCAGTATAGGTAACTGTGCGCCGTGCAGACAGCAACAGATAATACATCTTTGTTTCAGGCCATATAAGAATCTACTCTTGAATCACATATAGATAAATTCATAAATAGAATGAATTTATAATACATAATGTTTAGCTTCTGTATATTGTTAAGAAGCTTTTTGATGGTCTGGATGTAACAACCCTCTTCTTTGTGTAAATGTTATGACATAAAGTCAATGACTATGAGGCTACAAGGGTCCTTATCTGTTCATGTTTCTCCATCAAAGCCAGACAATGCATATACAGTAGGTCATCAGCTGTGTTGATAATCTATACCTCTATAGCTCGATCTCTTTCTGTCTTCTATGAGAGGCTTCTGAAGTGTTTTCAGGCCACAGTTGGACACTGGAAGTGCAATCACAATCTCTTGTCACAGAAGCACCCAGGATTGAATAACTCAGACCATGAAAATAATGACATTTGAGGAGAGTCAGTTGATATTATAAGCCAAGCTCATCGATCTACAGGTTATGTCATTTCAAATGGTCCTTTTTACCCTTAGAATAGACTAAGATGAAATACAGCGTAAGCTCTGTTTTGATTATCACTGGCTATTTGGAAAGATATTGCAGCAGACTTGCTTTTGTTCAAAACACATGGAAATATTGACAAAGCATTTATATATAATAGGCAGGCAACTTATTTCACAGAATTAGTTTTAAATATGTGTACTTTATCTAAAAAATAATCTTCACAAGGATGAAGTTTGAAGTTGTGAAGGTGTGTTCAAAAAGGTAACTGTATTTTATCTTTAATAAACATTGGGGGCATCGGAAACGAGCTGTAAACACAACAGTGACGTATTTTCATTGATGAACGTTAGCTGAACCGTTATTTAAACATCCAGCATATACAGAGCAACATCATCATTCATTTGGAGTTGAGTTTCTGGTGAATCTAAGACTAATATTCACTCTCAGTTTTGCTCAGTTTTGGGGTCCACCAATACCTAAGGGAAATAATTGGCATCACTGTGCTCACCAGCTACAGTCACTAACGTTGTCAGTCAGCTGTTTGGTTCTAATAATGAGTTTTTTCAGAGCTCTTTTTCTGCCTGCTAAGAAACTGTGCTTATTAGAGTGGTGAGAGTGAACAATACAGTAAAGTCACGGGCTGAAAAACCAAAACAATGAGCTGAAAGATGCTAAAACGCTCCGCAGAGATGAGAGGAACTGTCGAGTTGGGTGATAATTATCTGTGCACCTTTCACATTCATTCTGTTAATATAAAAACATCAATTAGAACAGCTTTAGGTTTTATTCAGTTCAATTAAGTTTAATATTTTTATGCCGACCTCAAGATTGTAAGATGCTTAGATGCTAAAGAATCTCATAATATTGTACATGTTGGTCATTTTGGTTGTCATGCAAATTTAACATTAATTTAATTTAAACATTAAATTGTCTCTGTTTCAGTAATCCATCACAGCTCATAAATCAAATAAATATTATGTTTATGGCTGTCTAACCACTGTAATACTTGCACTTCTCCCCTTGTATATCTCCTGTTTCCCTCACTGGTTATGTCTTTCTGTGTGTTTGTATAAACCAGATCGTCTGAGCCCTCCATTAGACATCCAGCTGGAGACAATCAACTGCACCGCCTTTAGTGTACGATGGAAGATGCCCCGCCGACATGTTAGCACCATCACTGGATACAAGGTAGTCACAAACTGTGGTCTTACATGAAATTATAACACAGATGTAGCAATTCTGTATGTATTATTTTCATTTGAATGTAAGTGCTAAATGTGTGATGAACATCAAAAAGCTGTTACCATCAATATTACATTCATGTCAGTGAAAAGGTTTATGGCAGATGATAGTGATAATGTTTTCCATTTCTTCCAGTTTTTTACATAGTGTCTTACAGTATATTAAGTGCTCCACACAGTTTATATCATTGACGATTGTAGTCGTCCTTGGTTGGATGGTTTGCCTTTCTTGCTAGGTACCACGCACAAATTTAAAGAAAATCTGAGGCAACACCTGCCATATGGACCCAGAAAAACAGTTTAAAACCAACCAACCAACCTTTTTCAAGAGAAAAAGAAAATATTTAACTTTAGAAACAGCGGGCTAAAACAAACACACTCCTACATATTCCTTTTAAAAACTCTTTTTCAAAATGCATAAAAAGGTTTTAAGATGTGTCGTAATATCAAATTTTTCTCTCTTTTTTCTGAACGGATGCCCATTTACCTCTGCAAGCCGCTGCCCCCACCTTTACACCTTTTTTTCTTCCTGCTTTTAAAGTGCCTGTCAAATACGCTGTCCAGCAAGACGGCCTTGAGTGCTAGATTGATATTTTGAAATTGTTTTGATGGAATCCCTTCACTGCCAAATTTATGCTTTTTCAGGGACAATACAGCTCTGAAAGATGTGGTGGCAAATTTTTACTTAGTGTCTTGTCAATAGAGTTTTTGCGCCAGTCTGGGTTAAGTTGTGTGCCGAGTAGCAAAGTAGGATTTGCTTTCCTTCGTAGAACTTTTTTTATAGTGACATAACTTTTAAGTGTCCATACTTTTTGTTTGTCCTCTTGTATGTTTAATATTTTAAATATTTATTGATATAATGCCTACTACTAGAACCCAGTTTCCTTCCTTAGTTCCTTACTTCCCTCCTTCCTTCTTTCCTTCCTCCTTTCCTCTCTTGTGTTTGTTTTGAGTCAACCATTAACAAAGTGTGGATCAGTGACTGTGTGTGCTCTGCTTTTGACCATATGTCTGCACTAAGAGGATTAGTCAGCTACCTGGCTTCCTCACGACTCACAGATAAACATGTGCGTTCATTTGGCCAATCACTTCGGAAGTTCATAAATAATCCTGTTTCCTCATAGCATTTCCTCCTCATAATGCCGTGTTTACATTGTCAGTGCCATGTCTTCATAATGTAAGAGCTGAAAGGTTAAAAAATGGTGCCTTAATCAACATAATAAACATGACATTTATGAATGGCTGCCAAACACTGCCAAAATAGGTTTGATTTTGATGAAACAATAAGAATCTGACACTGTTGCGTTTGTATGTGTCTTTCTCTTTGACTATGTGTGTATGATTTTCAGGTCTTCTATACAGAGATGAAAAATGACCATCCAATGGGTACAGCGTCTTTGATGGAAGTGCCTCTCAGCTTGGACATGCTGACCACTGTGAGTACACTGACTTTTAATATGCTTTATGCCTATACCCTGAAACAGAAAAAATAAATACAAACAAAACATTTAGAAGATAAAGCTGGCGATATTCTACATATCGCTTATTGGCAACAAATCCCATGAAAAGACCAAAACCAACAGTGAATTGATCCTACTAACAAGTAACAGAATCAGGTTTATTGCCAAGTAGGTTTTCACACACAAGAAATTTGCCTTGGTATTTTGGTGCATAACTATAAACATAGTAAGTAGAAAATATAAAGAAAGATACTGTAAGTCAAGAAGCGTAAACAGCGTGACAATGTGCGTGCTGTGATGCGCTCAAACATTTATGGATACCTCTGCTCTTATTTTCTCAAAGGGGCAATTTGATGGACAAGCAAGCTTTGTGAGTATCATACGGCTGTTTTTACTGAATTAGACCCTGTCACTGCATTCCTTTCCACAGTTGACATTTATAGCTGGAATTTACTTACTCCCCACTTAGACTCTGAAAGAGTTCCTAATCAGTAATTTAATCTTCTTCCTCTCTTCTTCCACCATCTTTCCTTCTTTTTCTTACTGCCTCCTGTCTTTTTTCTCCTTCTTCTCTTCCTCTAACCATCCTTGCTGATGTGCTCTTAATTATTTTTCCATATATATCTGTATCTGTACCCCCACTCCCCTATATGCTGTCCTATAGGATGTGGACATTGGTAACCTAAAGGTGAACACTAAGTTCAGAGTCACTGTTGGAGCGTATGGTTGGGCAGGGGAGGGTAGACCCAGCATGCCCAGAGACATTAGCACTGCTTCACATGGTAAGAATATGTGAGTAGTAGGAGTCCATTTTACAGCTGATGCTATTATTTCTACTGTAGTATTGTTCATATGTTTTACTCAATTCACTTTCTTTTTGTACCATTAGAAATGTGCATGCCCCCATCGCCCCCCACTCAGCCTGTTGTCATGGCTGTATCTGACACAGAGCTGGCGTTGTCATGGCAGCAAGGAGAGAGCGAGGGAAGCGCACCTGTCCTTCACTTCCTGGTGGCTTACATCAGGTCAGTATTATTGATTGATCAGACACCAAACACCATCACACCAGCCCATATAGAAAATGATCAGTTGAAGAGCAGCCTGAAGTGGCCACATCATGTAGGGAAAGAACAGGCCTACGTGAAAACCCTTGTTCTCTGACAGTGCAACGTAAGGGAAGAGGCTGACTGGTTTTATCAGCTTCCTGTTCATTCTCTTAATTAATAAGCCGTCTGTCTTTTTCCCAAAACACTGCTCCCACGTATCTTCTATAACCACACAGACCGCTTGATGGGTCCATTATTACAAATGTTTGTTGTGGGGCGAAGCATCGATCAAGCCCAAATTCTAGTCAACACATTTTGGGAAATACATTTATTCACTTGCTTGCTGAGAGTTAGATGAGAAGATCAATACCACTCCCATGTCTGTATGGTAAATATGTAGCTGGAGCCAGCAGCTGGTTAGCTTAGCTTAGCGCAAAGACTGGAAGCAGGGGGAAACAGCTAGCCTGGCTTTGTCCGAAGGTTAAAAAATACGCCAACCAGCGTCTCTAGAGCTCACTAATTGACACTTTATATCTTGTAAAAACAACAAGTTGTGGTTTTATGAGGAGTTATATGCTGGAACTATATCTTGGCCGGGTGCAGTGACCGAAGGTTTTGTCTTCACTGCGAGGTTGCCAGGCAACCAGCAGGGAGACTCCAGGTAAAACCAAAACTTGTTGCTTTTGTATTTCTGTTTGGGTCTGGATTAAACAAACTAGATACAACATGTTAATTTGTGAGCTTTGGAGGTGCTAGTAGGCCTGTTTTTGAACCTTTGGAAGTGACCCAGGCTAGCTCTTTTCCCTTGCTTCCAGTCTTTATGCTAAGCTAAGCTGATCAACTCCTGGCTTTAGCTTCAAAGCTGATAAGCAGATATGAGAGTGGTATCAATCTTCTCATCTAACTCTCAGTAAGAGAGCAAATAAAGTGTATTTCCCAAAATGTTGAACTATTTCTTTAGATTTGAACACTTTCTTGTGTATTAGCATAATTAATAGAACTGGGACAAGTAGATGCAGAAAATAAGTTAGGCTTTTTTGACCATTAAAGCCACTGGAAGTTTAAGGGGAATACTAGAATTCATCAGAAGAAGCATTTATGCTATAAAAAAAACATGATTGCCAATGATTTTTGCCTTTCTGAGCAAAATATGTAGGAGTGCTTTATTGGCATAATAATATAAAATAAAACACTGATGAAGCATCATGTGTGCATTAAAGGATGTATACAGCACATTCAGCCTCCATAATCAGACCCTCTGCATCCACTCATTGTGACATTACTATAATACAGAATACAGAGCTCTCTCTTACAGTGAATTTTGTGAAGCCTCTGCTGGTCTGCTTAATGTAACCATTTGTACTTTGGCATGAGGGTCAGTTGGGACTCGAGAAAGAATGAATTTCATTCTCTGTCTAGTACTGTGCAGCCTCAAACACACATAAACAGTATATGCACACACACACAGAGAGAGAGAGAGAGAGAGAGAGATGGAAGCAGACAAACTGTCACTTATTGTGACAGAGTAGACATGAATCAGAGTCTGTTTTTGCATGCAGGGGCATTTTCCACACAAAAGGGCCATCTCAGAGGCACATTTTTCTCCCCGTACATCAAAAGAGGCCTTGCTGAAGAGAGACATTGAGTAGCGGGGAAGATGACCTTATTCAACAGATAGTTGTGGCTCCAGGCGCCCAGAATCAGCACACAAATACGGCAGCTGGAGATGATAGGCAGAAAAAGTTCACAAGTTCATCATTTTGTTTTCTTCAAACGCTCTGATTAAAGCAGAAAATAATGCTTTAAGACTTAAAGGGCCTCAAAAATTGTAACGTAATGAAAAAAAACCCCATCTCAATCAATTGCTTCTTACAGTAAGAGCTACAGTCTTGTAGCTTGTAGCAGTAATTGTACTCTTTGCAATCACTTATAGACATTTTCAGGGACATACAACAGCAGGAGGAACACAATCAAGAGAAAGAATTTTGAAACATCCCTCACAAAAACATATCATCCTCAAAACAATTACTTTCAACATGTTTTGAGAATTATGATTTGAAAAAAAAAAAAAAAACACTTAAAGACCCTCACGTTTTGTAAAATGTCACAAACCTAAAATAATCTTCTGTGTGTCTTGTCGTTCACAGGCCAGAAATGGACACGGAGTGGACATATATCCGTGAGCCCATTGAGACTAACTCCATGGTTCTGAAGGGGTTATTACCGGAAACAGAGTACCAGTTTGTTGTCAGGGCGGTCAACGTGCATGGAGCTAGCCCACCCAGTCAAATCAACAACCCCGTGCGCACTCTCGGTAACGTTGATCCCTGAGCCAACTTCTTTCAGTTAGAGTAGAGGCAACATATCAACATATTTTACCTTTCTGCCAGATCCTAGTCCACCTTTCTGAATGAACATACAGTATGAAGCTGATCGTTTTTGATTTGGAGATGAAGAATATTTTTGCCATTATATAAGTATCATCACATGTAATTTCACCATATAATATTCAGAAATCTTGCCATTTTGAATGTACTCTTTTAAAACATTTTCTGTGTTTTGTTGGTCTTTGGGAGACTCACAAAACCTGCTCATATCATCATGTGAAGATCGTGCTGACATCCGAGTGAAAATGAATAGAATATATTGAATTTATTGTAGGTTTTGACACTGAAACACAGTGTTCAGTCTGGCAGTTTGCTTCTCTCAACCTGGCAGTGTGTCAGTGGGTTTTCTGACCGGAGCCTTGGATGATGGAGATATAGAGCAGCAGAGTCATTTACTTTATTATTTTTCATGTAGTTGGCTGCTGGTGGTATGTGGGGGAGGGGGACAGTCAGGACTGATTGATATTAAAACACACACACACACACACACACACATTCACACAGGTGTGTGCCAAACATACATACACATACATGCAGTAATAGCAATGTCTTTAATGGATCGAGGACCATGACATTCAAACCATTTACCTACGGATTTGTGGGCATGATGTTATGTTTGTGCATATCAGGGTTTAGGAGTATGATTATATATGACTATTAAAATCCAATAGCCATGTAGACACAATCACATTATCCAGACTTTTTTTTTCTGTGACCTACAGATCGCACTGCTGACTCCAGAAAGCCATGTGGACAAGCGAGTTCTGCTTCACATGCTACGTTAGGTGTCAAACTGTTGTAAACTGCTCTGATTGAATTAAGTGCCCTGAGTCCTGCTAGACTGCTCAGAGAGGCAGACAGGAAGAGAGACATTATTAGAAAGAGGTTGTTAAGAATAATGTCAATGAAAGTTACATGAAACAAGATCAAATGAGCCAGTTCGACAGACACAGAGAGACAGACGGACAGAAGCGATGAGATAGAGAAGCGTGGTTTCTTAGCAGGGGATAAAAGCGGGTTACGTCCGAGTCTCATCAGACAGGATTAAGGACGGGATGCCAGACCCCTTCTCTGCCCATCCACACCCCTGATGGATGCACACACACGCACACACACAATGCACCGCTGCTTGAGTGAACAGCAGGGGTGTTAGTTAGTTTGCTGAGGGCTTTTTTGGGCAGCCCCCCCTCCCTGTATGCCAGAACTCAGTATTCAGGATTTAATGTTATTAGGCTGTGCTAATTAGCACTGTAAATCTTGACATCCATTCAGGCTTAATAGTCAAGTTTCTCTGAGATATTTGATTAATTAAACAGTTTGCTATTTGTATAAGTTGTCTAATATCAATCAACTATAAAATATATTTAAATTCCCTAATTTATCCAACTGCATGGCGAACTTCCAGTATTTGATACTGTGGATGGGGAGCTTGGAAGAGCAAGGAGACAAGAGGGAGGGGATGTTGTTATGTAAGCTGAGATTAAGCTTTCTCAAGGTAGAGTGGATGGCATGCACGGCACTGTTTTTTCATATTTTTGTACTTTTGTAGAGAGGAATATAATCTACACTCATAATTTTCTATTTCTATATACTTAAAATATACGTAAGATTCAAATACAAGTTATACATTTTATATTTTACTGTCCAACATATATGTACCAAATATATAATATATTGCAGCTGCAGTTACAGTAGCTAAAGTACCAAAACATTGCTCACAGTATTCACTGTCTGGCTTTGTCTTTGTACATTATGAGCTGCCGTTGTGTATCGAGGACACACGTTTCAGTACGTGCTGCAGCAGCCTGGGTACAGGCTAACAGGTAGACCCACTGGGCCAGAAGCTGTTACTACTATTTAACGTCTGTAATCATCATCAGTGAAATGTTATCACACTGACCATCATATCATAATCATTCATCACAGGAAAACAGTCATAACCACGTAACAGTCACCACAAAAGAGCCAGCCATTATTCTCCAGTCTCTCCATCTGTGCAACTTTTGAATTGGACACCGTGGTTTTGTGTTGTTGGGGCTATTTTCATTGTGATTATGACTTTGCTGTAATTTTTGCTGTAAAATATTGTGATCCCACATACTGCAAATGCTATATCACCACCATCTGTGATACTGCATTTGCAGCTGTTTTTCAAGTGATGAGGAAATGAGGAACCTCTACATATAATCCAAAACGTACGTTTGATGTCCTGTTGAGGACCTTCCTTTTGTACAAGAGCAGTCACTTTCATGTTGAAGTCCATTTCCTTTAAAAAGTTCCTCCACATTCAAATTAGAAATCATAAAAGCAACAATAGCTACTTCAAAAATCTCAGAATGATTATATGGCTTTACAGATCTTTCTGCTGTGTAGAATATGTGGCCCTCACCTCATTAGAAATGTCATGATATAAAGTAAATATAAAGTAAATTTGGACTTGACAGTGTTTTTGCAGTGCCACTCCCATCGCTTCATCATTCGACCATCTTTGTGTGACCCTTCAACCATTTCACTGCAACCATCAAGTATTTTTTTGCAAACGTCATTAAAGAATTAAACCTTTAAAAGCATGTAATAAAGATCATGTATCTTTACTGACGCTCTGAACAGGTGCATCAGATGTTGGCAGTGGTGATTACGGGCGTTACATCACAGATTCAAGGATCAAAGATGAAGATGGCTTCGACGTTGATGACTCTGATTATGATATCTTTATTGAAGAGGTGAGTTATTACATGCCAGAGCTGGACAGGAGTACTTAAACATTTTAGGTGTATTTAACCTTGTAAACCTTATATCTTTATTTCTCTGTCTTGAATTTCTGTTCGCTCTTCTTCCTCTTCCTAGTTGAAGCCATTCCCAGGTATCAATCAGGACAACAAGAAGTCGCAGCTCCGTTCTCGCTCTGGCCCGCCGTCTGGTCGGAACGTTGTTTATCGTATGAACACCATCGCTCCTCCCAACGTCACTGCCCTTCCAGCTTCCTCCACCACCCCGTCCATTTTCCCAGACTTCACAGATCTGGTTTTCCCAACCACCTCAGAGCCCAGTACCACTATTGACACCACAACTACTGCCCCACTCACCACCACCAGGTAAGATGTACCTTAAAAACCTTGATATCTGTTTCACTGAAGGAATCTGTTTTTCAGATTGATGAGATGTCACTGCTGTTTATCAGCAACTGGAGGAGCTAATGGCCTCTCTTTTAAAGGGAAAATTTAACGTTTCGTATCGTTCGTATCAAGGGGGCTTTTTTTTAATCTCAACAAAATCGCGACTCTTATTGTTGCTGCCTCTGCCGGCTTTCTGCTTTCTCCTAAAAGCCACCTACGATTTACTTTTTTTTAATGCTCTGCCACTTAATTATTTGATAAAGTTGGTGAATGGAGCAGTGAAATGTCACATCAATTTCAGCTGTCGTCCTGGTTGTGATGTGAAGCACATCATTAACTGCAGCAAATATAAGGAGGCCTAACTACCGTTCCATTGCATTTGGGTGAACATTTTGCTTTTTGCTGTGTGATCTGTTTGATTACTTCCCAAAAAACAGATAAAAAAAGTATCTCTGAGGAAAAGGGTCAATTTAAAAATTCCAATGTCACTTTTAATTAAACCTGGGGACAGAGCTGATAAATAAATAAACAAAATAGCATTTGAAAGTGAGACATAGATATTAAACCACTGACTATACACTGTAAAAACCTTGTTTTTTCAGAAGACTCAGCACTAAACTTTCTTATCTTTCTTCCTCTTCTGATCCACCTTAGCATCACTTTGCCCACCACCACTACCACCCCAACTATGTCCCCCTGGAAAGGTGAGGTGCCTCGGGTGTACGACCTGACCTGCGATGATACCGTGTGCCCCCCCGACAGCTTCTGTCTCAGTGATTACGACAGCAGAGGCTCGCGCTGCCACTGCAACCTCGGACGAAGAGGGGACACTTGCTCTGAGGGTGAGAGAAGCGCAGTTGGGTACAATCTTTAGTAAAAGTGCTTAGCAACCAAAAGTGCTCTCAATTGTGTGGTTGCTTCCAACTTGTACCCACAAACATACATTTATCATGATTTTATCCTCTGTTCTTCTTCAGTGGTACCAGTGAACTTTCCCAGGTTCTATGGCCACTCCCACATGACCTTTGAACCCTTGAAGAACTCTTACCAGACCTTTCAGATCACTTTGGAGTTCAAGGTAAAGCTCCATGGGGTTTTTTCACTGATTTCTGTCTTTCAAAAGGGTGAAAAGAGCTTTGAAAGAGTTTCTCTGTGGTACAGGCAGACTCTGAGGATGGCTTGTTGCTCTACTGTGGAGAGAATGAACACGGCCGTGGAGACTTTACCTCTCTGGCTCTGGTGCGAGGCAAGGTGCACTACAGGTGAGGAAAAGGACTCACTTATGGGTTTAGTTACTGACAGGTTTGGCTGCATAGCAGCATACAAAACTTTAAAGTGATGTTAACTGTCCCATACTGTTGGTCAGAAGAAACTTGTAAAGATGTGTTTTTGAGAAAACAAAGAGTTTCATGAACGCTGGAAAACAATTCCTCAAACACATCAAAAGAGAAAAACAGATAAACCAGTTTATAGGGGATGTAAACAGAGCCATGATGGCTGATGCATTTAATTTTGTTTTGAAACATTCAGAACTCAACATTTGGTTTTAATGGTGTCTTGAATATTTCACTCAAGTACAATAAATCTTCGGCGAGCTATTAGAAGAAACAGACAGAGAATAATTATGTAATATAGTATGTAAAAAGTAAATTTCTTTAAATTTAATGGGACATTTAAGGGGGAAATTATAGTTAAATAGGTTAAGGATACATATCATTTGTGTTTATTGCAGCATTGTGTGTCCCTCAGGTTTAACTGTGGTACAGGAGCAGCTCAAATAGTCGGTGAGAGTCGTATTGTTGTTGGTCAGTGGCACACAGTCACCGTCTTCAGAGACGGCATGAGCGGCTGGCTGCGTATGGACAACGACACCCCCATATCTGGACGCTCACAGGTAAGAATAACACATACAGGTTCTCTTACATATTTATTGTTTTTCCCAATATTTTGGTGAGCATTATATGTACACCTCAAAACACCTTCAAAAATGGAAACATTTGTGCATGTTAATATTGTGGTTTCGATGAATTTCAAACACACAAATATTGTAGATTTTTTAATTTAAATATGGTTTTAGGGATCTCTTCCTTTATATGCCAGTGTTTATTTTAAAAACATTTTGAGACATTGCTGACAATATTTGCTTTTAGTCTGTTCAGTTAGTGGACCAGCCTATAAAGCACTTCTTTTTTTGCTTCACTCTTTCAGGGCCAGTACACGAAGATCACTTTCCGCTCCCCGCTGTATGTGGGTGGATCCCCGAGTGCTTACTGGCTGGTCAGGGCGACGGGGACAAATCGTGGCTTTGTTGGCTGCATTCAGAGTCTGACCATCAACAACAAGGCCACAGACATCAGACCCTGGCCTCTGGGCAGAGCTCTGAGTGGAGCGGACATAGGTGAGGAAGCTTTTGTGGAGTGTAATGAGTGTTATTTGTGTTTGGCTGCTGCCTGTGGTATATGATTCTTATCCATGTTACCCATAATGCGCTGGTTCTAAGGTTTTAGTGCTCAGACAAGTAATTTAGTGGCAGTTTTAGAGCTATGCCTCTGTAGGAGGAAACTACTTATTTTGGACTTTGTACATAAATCGTTGTAATAAAGTTAGAAAAAATGAGAGCAAAACCATGAAGCATTATGACAGCATTCATCCTTTGATTAAAGCACCTGACAGCTGCAACCCAAAATATAAAAAGAAAAAGGAAACATTATAAGTGGACAACACTTTAGATAACAAAAAACAGCCTTTTAATGATTCGGTTTTAGCCAATTTGTCATTGAAGCAGGAATCAGGCATGTTTGGCAGATTATCTCTCACAGAGGATTTTTCAGAACATGATTGTCTAAATGCGGTAAGAGCCTAAGCTATTAGTTGCAAGAAAAAGTAAAAATTGGTTTGAAATCCACATAAAATAGCCCATTGGATTTCATAAAGTACAGTTTCTGTTATGCACCTGCTACATAGTCTTTTTAACTTTCTCTTTTTACCTGGTGTGTGAAATAAGAGCTCCACACACCTTATTGTAATTTCTGCCAAGTTCAAGCTCCCACATTGTTTTTTTCAATTTATACACCCAGTTATGGAGTAAGAATGTTCATGGAAATAATGCAAGCACTGAAACTGTATTTGTTTTTTTTTAAGAAAACATCCATTTTTATTATCTATATAGATACGTATGCTGACTCTGACCCAAACAGGGTGAATCTGCATTTAGTTATTATGCTGCATGTAAATGGAATAAACTACCGGAAGATCTTAGATGTGCCCCAAATGTAGCAATTTTTAAATCCAGGCTAAAAACTTTTCTCTTTTTGTGTGCCTACGATTGAGCTCTAAAAATCTTGCAATCTGTTCTCATTGCACTTTAATTCTGGAAAGCAGACCTCTAGTCACCTCTAGCCCACCATGTTTTATTCTATTGTGCTTTTTAACTTCTTTTAATTATATTATCTTTGCATTTTATTTCTTTTCTTTTATTTATTAGCTTCTTTTAAGTATGAATTTTAAGCATTTTGTATTGTTTCTGCTTTTTTATGTATGTAAAGCACATTGAATTGCTACCATGTATGAAGTGTGCTATATAAATAAACTTGCTTGCTTGCTCTGCCTTAACCACCTCATATCTCCTTGCCACTCTGTGCCAGGTGAGTGCAGTGACAGTGTGTGTGACCTGGTCAGCTGTGTCAATGGTGGAGTCTGCTTCGCAAACCGTGCTGACGGCTACATCTGCCTATGCCCACTCGGCTTCAGGGGAGCACTTTGTGAAGAGAGTGAGTCAACTCTATTTTTCTTTTTCTCACACCTAAACAAAGAAAGAACACACACTTTTTTTAACAGTTTTTTGCCACTGTGAAAGTAGAAAGTCAAATCCCTTTGTGGTTTCTTCTTACTCGATGGCTGTCAAAGATTGTCACACAGACCTTTTAAGGTAATTACTGAACAGCTGAGTGCAATGTGAAGGAAAATTGGTTGAGATGAGGATCATTATTTCTCATATAGAGGCAGTGGGATTGATTGCATGTTAGACCAGCTTTCACGCAATATAACATTCCACTTTCTTTTCCTCCTCCCCATGTCCCTTCTCTCCATTTTGCTCTGTTCTCATCAACTTCTTTTTTGTTCCTCTTCACTCTTAATCATCTTAATGCTTACACCTCGTCTCAAATCCTTCTTCTGTCTTCCCTTTTCTCTTCATGTTTTCTCTCCAACTCTTCAGGTTTCTCACTGGCCTCACCTCTCTTCAACGAGACAGTGTTTTCATACGCTGTCATCCCGTGGCCTCAGTCCTCTCAGAATTATCTGTCCTTTATGGAGTTTGAGCTGACGTTTCGGCCGTCGATGCCCGAGGGGACGCTGCTGTACAGCGATGACGCAGGCAGCGGAGACTTCCTGGCTATCAACCTGGTGGACAGATATGTGGAGTTCAGATTTGACTGCGGCTCTGGAGGAGCTATAATAAGGTACTAAACTGATGCAATCTCATGATATTCGCTTTCTCATTTCTGTTGTATTTTCTAACTAGATGGCCTATGTTGTATGTGATGACCTGTGCTACAGGAGTGAAGAGCAGATCAGTCTGGACACATGGCATGAGCTGAGGGTGTCTCGCACAGCAAAGAGTGGCATCCTTCAGGTGGACAGCCAGAGGCCAATGGAAGGAATCGCTGAGGTATTTTGTTTCTGTGTTGTTTAAAGCTGCATTATGTGAGTCTTGACCACAAGGGGGCAGAAAAACTTCACAACTAACTCAGCAACAGAGTCTTTGCACACTGTAAAGTTCTGTTGGCTGTGGAAGTAACACTGGCTGAATTACATGGTGATCCACTGGAGTCCCTTGTTGAATGTCAGTCCAACATGTACGCATCTTTTACACCTAGTTTTGTCCTCTAACTCTTGAGAAAAAAAAATGTCTGGGAGACTTTTTATTTTGCTTGACTCTGAAGTGACTAAAAGGGGCATTTTTACCTCTGATATGTGTTTTCATCATCACAAAATGTCACTTTAAACTCACGTTTAACCCAAACGTTTAACATTGCATTGCCTATTTACTATCATCTTACCACATAGAACAAAAAATACAGTTTTTACAATAGGCTACAATGAGAAATCAAGGCAAAATATCAACTTTTAGTATTTATGCCTTCATCTGCATGAGTGCATTTGGGGTTGAAATTATACAATCAAGCAGGACAAGGTGATGCTGCCAAATTTCAGCATGATGAAATTCTCTCCTTTACAAAGACAAAATTGTCCGCAAAACAAAAGTATTTGATAAAGAAAAACATATATGATGGTAATCTTAATGAACATATACATTTGTATAGCATAACCAGATTCATTTATGAGTAGTTGATATCATTATCTAACATCTTTTCTGTTATTTTTACTCTTCAGGGAGCTTTCACTCAGATCAACTGCAGTTCTCCTCTTTATATTGGTGGAGTACCAGAATATGATAAAACCAAGAGGACAGCAGGTGTAATAAAGCCCTTCACTGGAATTATTCAGAAGGTATTACGATATCTACACACAGTACTTAACACCTATATTTAAACATCAATATAAAGTCAGAGTTTTATTTGCCGATGCAAATTATTTTGACAGTCTCGTTGAATTTTCTCGTGCTTCCTCTTCCCCCTTCTTTTCACCTGCCCAGCTCATACTCAATGACCGCACCATCCCAATAACAACTGGCTCTGCTGGGGGCATTAATGTAGCAAATTCAGTGCACCCATGTGTGGAAAGTCCCTGTGCCAATGGAGGGACCTGCAGGCCAAAGTGGGACAGTTATGAGTGTGACTGCCCCCTAGGGTATGATGGGAGGCACTGCCAGAAAGGTCAGTTGCACAAGCATTTCTATCTTTTTACAGAACTGGCTTATGTTTTAGCATAGAAACATTTTATATGGTCTTTTTCTGATTGCTTTTTATTTAGTCAGTAAACATACTGTATATACTGTGACTAGTACAGTTATAAAATGGTTGCAAGTTTAATGCATTCAATGTGGTGGCACACTGCAGTAGCAGAGAATGAGCATTCAGTAACATGACTAAGTGTAGGAGAAGAACTGCCATTTCACAGTTTGGTGCGCTGTGATTAGAGATCATCAGACATAAAAAGGTATTACATGATACTTGTCACTGAAAGCAATGTGTGGTTTACACACTTAGATGTTTTGAAGCTGTTGTCATTTGCTTTTAAGGACTAGTTTTTATAAGTTTTATAAGTCATGTCTGTCCTTTGTAGAGTAAAACTAAAAAATAAACACTTACATGTAACACTCAATGGTTTTTGCATTCAGTAAAGGCAAAGTACAGAAGGTGTAATTTACTTTCATTTTAAAAATCAATTGTCAAGAAATTAATGATAGCAATGTTTTATGTTTGTGTGTAATATATGGCTTTAACCCTGTAGTATGCTCTTTCCTTTTTTCAGGGATTAAATGTGTTCGATTTTGTGTTTGCTGTTATCATGTGATGTCATATATAATGATATATTGGCGAACCTAATCCCTTAAGCCTATCTATGCCTTCTCTGTTTTTAATGCTTTCACTGAACAGAGTGTGGGAATTACTGTTTGAACAGTAAGTTTTCTTCTATGAATTCAAAAAGCAGATATTAACAACCTGCACATCATAATAATCTTAACCTAACATTACCTTTGAACATACATGTACTTCATTTCCCTCATACATTTCTCCTCTCAGAATCAGTTTTCCGCTTCTAGCTTAGTCAGTAGATACGTGCTGATGCTGCCACCTTGTGATGATGTGAAGTAAATACAATGTTTTCTCCGCCCAGCTGTGACTGAAGCCATTGAGATCCCTCAGTTCATTGGCCGAAGTTACCTGACGTACGACAACAGAGATATCCTGAAAAGGTTGGTAGTGAAACGAGTGCAAAATGGGACTGCAAAAGGGTTTTTGATGTCTTCACATGATAGGTTCAATTACAATTCCCCCTTTAAAATGTTTATGTTGTTTTGATTATGTTAGTTACTATCACAGCAAAAGTCCTTGTTTTAATCACTCTTGCAATACATGTTCAGCAAGTAAATTTGTCATTCTTTTCAGGGTGTCTGGGTCCAGGACCAGCCTTTTCATGCGGTTTAAGAGCACAGCCAAGGAGGGCCTGTTGCTATGGCGAGGAGACAGTCCAATGAGACCCAACAGCGACTTCCTGTCTATGGGACTTCAGGATGGGGCACTAATCTTCAGGTATTTGTTTGTGTGGGACAGTGCAAAGACAAAAAAACATTTCTAGTCAAAGTAAAAGTCCCGCAGGTCCTGCTTGCCACATGGTTGCTCTTCCCTGTCTTTTTGACAGAACAGGTAGGGAGAAAAGGGCAGATATCAGCAAGAGAGGAAAGTTTAGTGCAAGAAGAGGATGAAGATGATGGGGAGGGACGCTGATGCCAACCAAGGGGTAGGGAGAGTTAAGCACCTAGTAGAGGCAGAACTAAAACAAGACCTGAAGTCTGAGGCAGGGCCGTGACCTGTAAAAGGAGCAGGATTTATCTGGGCAGTACCATACAAATGTGAACCCACTGCAGCCTTTGTAACTAGCTAAACTCCTTGTATGTGTTTCCACATTGTTCTAGTTATAACCTGGGCAGTGGTGCGGCTAACATTGCTGTCAACGGGACCTTTAGCGATGGAAAGTGGCACAGAGTCAAAGCTGTGAGGTAAGCTCTAAAAAATTCTCTTTATTAAAAAATCCTTTCAAATAGACGTCCGCTGTAGAAAAGGCAAGGCAGCTTTATTTATATAGCACATTTCAAACACAGAGGCAGTTTCAAAGTGCTTTAGATGGGCAAAAAAAAGCATTAGAATGACATTCAAAACAATAAGAATATAATCAATTAAGATAGAATAAAATGAAATTTAAAATGAGATAAAATGAAATAAAATACATTTACAGTGCAGTAATAAGTTGTAAGTTGCCAATGCAACAAAGGAAATAAAAGTGCATTAGATGTTTTGCTTTCACTTGACTTCACAACTCAGACATTAAAGTTGCATCAATTGATTTCTTTGTCCACTTGGGGGCAGCAGAACATGCTGTAAACACAACATTGAGTGGTGATAATTGCCTGTGATTGCCTCCCTCTGAGCATTGTTAATATAAAAATATTGATTAGTGCAGCTAAGGAGAGGTCACTTGGTATCCTGCTATCATTTCCTGTGCCGCACTTTCAGAAACACATATTTCAATCCATGTGGAAAATGGAAAAACACAGCCTTTAAAGGTTTCTTTAATTACTTAGGGGATGCAAAAAAGTGTGACCAAAGTAAAAGTAAATGTGCCATGCCAAGAATTACTTAACATAATGTTAATGCTGTTGCTCAAGTTTAGTAATACGTTTGCCATTATCACTCATCTCCTCAGGGATGGCCAGACAGGGAAGCTGACAGTAGATGACTATGGAGCAAAAACAGGCAGGTCACCTGGAAAGATGAGACAACTCAATATCAACGGACCCTTATACGTTGGTGGGTGGAGCTCACAACTCATAATCCCATAAAGTGCTGTATACGTACTGTAGATCAAACAATAATTTTAATGTCTGCTTTTCTATATTCTCTCCTTGAAGGTGGCATGAAGGAAATAGCTCTTCACACAAACAGACAGTACATTGGAGGCTTGCTGGGCTGCGTGTCCCACTTCACACTCTCCACTGATTATCACTTAGCACTGGTGGAGGATGCTGCTGACGGCAAGAACATCAACACCTGCTCCAACTAGAAAATGGCTTCAATACACGAAGGTCCATTTTTAGCACCATTTCCAACTGGAGTGAACACCTCGACCGGCTGACTTGTCATCTTGAAACTGACTAACCAGCACCAAATGAGTGAAAACTGAAAACAGTTAAATTTTGGTCTACCAATTCAGGGCTGACATGGTATAAACTCAAACTGGAAAAAGACTAACAACATCTTTACTTTGAGTCACAAGAACATTTAAGTGGCTCCTGTGTGCAAAGCTTTCAAACCAACTCCAACCTGCCAAGTTGTACGTTTTATTTTAACATTAACAACTTGATGAATTGCTCTGAAAAACGGTTTCGACACTTGGCAACAGCAAAAAACAACCCAGAGGATATTACAATGCACAAGTACTCTGTGGAAGGAGAGAAAAAGCTTAGCGTTATAGGTAATCAGGGTCTTTGAAAAACCTTTTGAAGGACATTTTTTTCATGGGATGATTCCAATCGTATCTTTATTTTTTCTACTGTAAATCCTTATTTGATTGCTGGAAGAACCAAGTGATCCGAGGGATCAAGAGTCATCACAAGTTTTTCATGAACCCGACCTAGAGCAGCTAGTGAAGATAAACTTCTTTGTAGTAGAGGATTTGGGATTTGGCCCTAGAGGATTTCTGTTTTTTGTTGTTGTGGCATTTGTATTCTTGTTCGTGATGTATTATCAGTCTGTAGACTACATTTTTTGAAAGTCTGATTGATGTCAGTTTTTTAAAAAGTTGCTTGTTTTGAAGGGTGAAGACATCAGCTGCACACAAACATGTGTTTCTTCATACCTTCTTTTAGTTTACATGCTCCTTTATTTGGAACTCAGATGCTAGTCACACGAAAGTCTGATGTTGACACGGTGAATCAGCCAAAATCCTGGAGATATTGTGTGTGAGAGTCTGTTATTATCATTTGACACAAACCACAGTACTGTGGACTTCAGCCCTCCAGTTGAGTTGCTTTGTAGCTTTTGTTTTCACACCAGAGAAAATAGATGATTTCTCTTATTTAAGCATTTGCAGTTTAGTACTTCCCCATGCCTAAGCTTTACTTTTTAAAAGGGACACTCTGCGAATGTCCCATCTATTCTGCATTTTTTTAAAAACTATTCTTGAATAACTTAATTGTTTTCGCCCCCCAAAAAGTGACACCAATGTCTGAATACGATGGTTTGCCCATGAGAGCTACCCCCCGGTTTCAAAGTTTGAGCTCAGAACAAATCCAGTAATAAACTGTCGGTTATTAAATGAGTTTACATCTTGAATTTGTTTGGAGAATGAAAGAAAGTCAGTGGTCACCAGGCATTTCAAATGAGGTGCGTCCATTGAAATACACCGTGTGACTGTGGAATGTGAATGAACACGAGTGACGTGATCCACCACTGGGTGAATAGATGGGTCGACCATCCACTGTACAAAATGTAGCACGTATTGATTGTATGCATCTGACGGAACGTGTTTGTTAAGTAGCTGTTATCTATAGACTGTAGGAAAATATTGATGTAGCATCTGTGATGTCAGCTTAATGTGTCTGAAGATCCATTTAAAGTTTGAAGTTTAGGTTTATGCTTGATGCCAACTTTGTCAGTTAGTGAAGCCAGATAATCCAAATTCCTGCAAAGGACTGACCTGCGTGGAGCTGAAACAGGACGAGCAAGCAGGAACCACCACGGCTGAGTGTGCACATCCCAAAACATACTACTACTCAAGCCTTAATATCCCCCGTAGTATCTTAATAATCCCCTGAAAATTAAAATGAACAATTTACAGTCCTAATTAAGTGTATGTAGGTGTCACCATTTGTTACATGATGAAAGGTTGATTGTAGGTGAGTTACCTTTCCAGGCTTGCAGTCACCTCCCGTCCCAAGACGATGACACATAAATACATGAAGTGAGTTAAATAACATTAAACTTGATTGGCAGAAATCTGCCACCATTTTCTTTTTTAAATTTTACATGCAAGAAATGTTCACTGTGTTTGTAACTGGTACACTGTGACTGCTGCCTGTCAAAAACTACACTCTGCTGACCAAATAGCCTGCTAATTAAATAACTTGCTAACCAACATTTTGTCATGGTTTGTCATGAATGGTATAGTGCTCTCTACATTTTACTTGGGGAATGGGCTCCATTCAAAATGGCACAGTTGTCTGTCCCTGATCAGTTTACACTTATACAGTTAAGTCACACATTTCAAATGGTATTTGACATGGAATAAAATTGGGTTGTTTTATACATAAAGAGGTGGAGGAGATGGAGGTTACAAAACAGCAAGTCACATTGTATCTTATAACACTAAAGTTCTTTGCAAGGCCTGCATGAAAACACAAAAGAAAATTAGAATAGAGGTCAAGTGGTCAGCAACACTCATAAAAGTAGACAAGGGAATGATTCTGCTGCAATCAAACAATGATTATGTAAAAATAACAACTATAAAAGAAATAAATCTGCATATCCAATTTACAGTAAAATCGAAAGCTGTTTATTGCACAGCTGACAAATCCCTGGAAGCAGCAACAAGAAAACAAAGAATTTAGAAGACATGAATAAAGCACTGGTTCACCCTGTTTAGGCTGGTAAAAAGAAGTACATGAAAACATGAGGAAAAATGACTTTGACAACATAAGACTTTGATTCACAGAGGCAATCTTCCCCTAACCTTAATCAAGTATTTCTAGTTGCCTATACTTAACCATTCATGCAGAGCAGAAAATGTTCACGAGTTATTTTTAGTCACATGGGTCATTTTGGAGGCAACCTACCTATTTTGTCAATATGGTATGAGGAATTGCTTGAAACACACAACAACAACAACAACAACAACAACCTGTGGAAAAACCCACACAGCTGTTCTGGACCTAAGAAAATGTTTTTTGTGCCACATTGTACGAAACATGTTCCCCCACGATACACAAACCTGCAGGAACACAATGTTCAGTATAGAGGAAAAGTCTGCACACAAAAAGACACTGATTTCCTCTATTTTCTTTTACTTTCATTGTATTTTTAACCCCCGTCATGTTGCCCTTTCTGGAGGTCTTTTCAATCACAAGCAAAGCTCCAACATTTCAGAACATCCATGTGGCCACCACATTTTTCTATTGTCCTTTGAAAACAGGGCGGTTTGATGCATTTTTGTCAGCTGCAATACAACCAGCTATGAAGTATTCAACCACAACAAGCCTTGGCACACACATAATTCATGGTGTTTCATCTGTATTCTTTCTTGATCCTGTTTTGGCTCGCTTTATTTGAAGGTTAGCGCACACACCGTTATTGAATGCAGAAGAACATCTGCATTGTGTATGGGGAAATCTGTTGACTTCTTCTGATTACTATGAGCTTCCTTACGACAGCTTTTGTTCACAATTGCGTCTAAAAGCGGTTGCTACACAGTGGTTACTGTACACTAGATGTATTTTGGCAATCTAACTAGTAATGTCTATCTCCTGATCGCTGTTCTGTTTTGGTTTTGATATAAAGAAGGACATTGCTTTGCTTAAATTCAGCACACAGCTCCATCATATTAATCTAACCATGTCACTGATTAAACCTCTCCTTGTGATGTAAGCTGCTAATAGCTAACAGATATGCTAGATCTTGTTCCTCATTTATGCAGCTTGAGCAACATTACCATGTCTTGGTACCTTATCACCTCCACAATGCTGGAGATCAGACGGCACATTCAATTGAGGACTGAGTGTCGCTCAGTGGAATTTTATATTGGATTTTATTCGATTGTTCTGCTGCTGTTGTTCTGTCCTGTCACCCAAACACACGCAAGAACACGAGTGCACATACACACAAACGCGTACACAATTGTGTTCCCATTTCTCTCCCGTCGTGAGCCCGATATTACCAGCACGGCGCTCCAGGACAGTATTTTTCTAAGCCTGAAACTAGAGTTACATCAACCTCCAGAGCGTTCACACTCAGATGAACTGAGAGCAGCGGCAAGTGATCAGCTCGAGTATCAAGCTGTTTCATTTAGATGAAACCATTTACTCATATTGAGGTCATCCTTATCTTATCACAGTTTGAGATTAAAGGTAACCTGTGAGAGATTCGCTCTAAACCTGCCATTTTCAATTCACATGTGGCAACGATCCAGTGTGATAACTAATGGGTTATAATTTGGTTGTATCTAATCACGCTGTATGTTCCAATTTATTAATGCTGTTATCAGATCAGTTACCTAACCTGTACCCCTAACCCGAATCCATTTTCTCACTCAGAACATTAATATCGACTTGAATATCATAACAAATCATATTACATACACCAAGAACACTATAACGCCATCCTGCTCTAGTTACAGCTAATAGCACATTTAAAGGGTTGACATTAAGTGTATTATGTCCAGTTTATGCTTTATGTTCAGGTTTTCAGATATCAATCTTTGTGATTCGACCCTTTAAATAAACACATTGGCTCCTTTAAGAGCAAGAGCTTTTGGAGCAAAGGTACAATAAATGAAAAAGCAGTGGCAATGAGAGTTTATGAGCTTCATCACTGCAAACAGCCTGATTCAAAACAAACTTTCAATGTGAGATAAGATTAAAACAATTAATACACTGGTGATGTGCAAAATGCACGATGCAAGGATTAACATTGGCAAGGCTTTGCTGCTCTTGCTGTGAAAGAAGTGATAAGTTGTACTGGGAGAAGTGGTCTGAAAGAGAAACTGGAAACACATTTAGCATTCATTAGACACATTAAACTAGTATGGAAATGGACTTGCACCTTCTACTGGCTCTCACTTCTCTGTACTGAGTTATTCGGTCGACTCGGAGAGCCTCAAGCCAACTCAAGCCAACTCAATCGAGGAGTTGGATGGAAATAACAGGAAAAGTCATTTGACCTTTGTCTTTGTGCACAGTTCTGCCCTTTTCAATCTTTGCTCACATAAGCTTTTAGAAACTGTGTTACCAAACAAGGTGATGTTCTGTTGGATTTGTATTCCCCATGTTCACAACCCTAGCCTAGCAGAACATGCTGTATTTAGAGGTGGACAATATTTAGTCCTGCCAAATAAGGATTTGTGTTAGTTTAATCATATCCACTGATTTGGCCTATATTGCATTGCAGAATCTGAGAAAATGCATGTGTACTAATAGAGGAGATGAAGGATGTACTGATATTCAAGAGCATATTCTTCCTTAATTTAATCTCTAATTAATTAGTTATCTTCTTTCTATCTATCTATCTTCTTGCTGGATTCTCACTTTCAAGAGACCTTCCCAAATTGTACTAACAAAACAAGGCAACATTTGTTAAAATAATGCTGTAAAGTTATCCTCACCTTGCCTGTGAAGACACTGACTACAAGATATGGAGCAATGTGGAAAACAGAACTCTGTTACAAAAGCAGTGTACTATGACAGTCCATGGGAAATTAATTAGTTAATGTGTGCCCCATCACTGATTCAGTAATCACCTGGAACAAAACATTTATCACTCAACAAAGAAGTCAGTCTGCAAAAAAAAGCAAAAACAAGAATGTCAGACTCTGACGTATGAGCCGTAATGCTTCTTAAAGAGTAATTTAATGTGATGATTCATCATATATCCCTTGATAAATGATGAAACAGTACAGTCCATCTTCCCAGAGAAATGTAAATTTAAGCAGGTGAGAGCCAGAGGGAACATGTCACTTCATGGCGACTGGCTCTGTTTAGATTAAAAGCACAGTCGGCTTCTTCCTCTTAGTGTCAAGTTCACACTAGTTGTTCTTCTATATGTGAAATAAATAATACATATATTCTACATACACCGGAGAGGAAGTGTGACTGAGAGACAGACCTTTTCTTAGGTCTGTGATATTAACCATAAGCACATATTTTTCCAAACTACTGACATTTAAATGTTCTCAAAGAGAGATCCAGTTCTTTTTCAGGTCTTTATTCTTGTTTTGTTATCCAACAAATGCTTTTTTTTTTTTTTTTAGAAACAAAAGATTAAATAAGGACACACAGAGACACAATAAACTCTTGTTACTGCCCACTCAGAAATACTCTTACAAATGAGAGACTAATCCTTTAAGCACAAAGATTACATGAGCATGAATTTAGAAGAGTGGATTTTTGTTCCTTCTAAAAACCTTTTCTGATAAGTACTAAATCAGACTCTCAGGAGACGTTTAAGATGCACTGAAATTAGATTTTGAGTGCCATTATTCATACTTGGAACATGAATGAGCGGGGCTTGGCAGAGCAAACTGCCATGTTGTCATCTGAAATCCAGCCCACAATCACAGGGAGATTATACGTCGATTATACACGACACAAGCCTGAGGTAAATCTGATAACGTTAGCAACACATGCTGCATCTTTAATGAGGTCTTCTAGTTGGTATACAAAATACTTGAATATTGTTGCTACTTTTCCCGGAGGCCACCATGCCAGCTAATTTCCCAGTGAATTTCAGTATAAGCTTTTTTATTAATGTCAGTATGGTGTCATCACAAAAAAAAAAACCCCTCTTTTGAACCAGGCAACAATTTGAATGAAACAGTTCAAATTCATTTTTAATTTGAGTTTTTCCCAGCTGGCTTGGGTGGTGCTGGATAAGGTAACAACACAAGGACTCTATGGAGGCTCCAACTAAACTGGAGGTTAGCACATCTGCACACGGTGCAAGCTTTTTCTCTGAACTCCTGTTGGTTCAATGGAAGCTTACATGTGAAGCATGCATACAGTAAGCTAAATGTGGCTTAATGTACGGAAAATTGTTTGGGGGGATTTAATTGCACTCTCCATACATCTGCTTGTCGATATAACATCTGACATAATGTTCTGGGATGGCATCATTATTGTTACACCTTGATAAATAGTTGCTGCTTACTATGTGGTTGGCTGTATCTCTGTTGAATATAAAAGCAGAATATAGGTCATGGTATTGATCTTTGATTAAAGAATAGGTTCACAATTTGTCAAGCCTGTCTTCAAACAATAGTCAGGTACCCATATGAACATTGTAACAGTTTTTGCTTGCTGTGATTGTTCCTCCTGTTCATACTGGCCCATGAAAAGATCCCATCATAACAAGCGTCCTACTGAAGTGACGGAGGTCAAAAACCACAGTCCTGGTTTTGTGCAAAAATGTATTCTAAAGTTTGTCTGAAGCTAATATGAGGTTTCAGCAGTCTGTTACACAAATCAAGCGGTTGTTAGTACAAAGTTCCCTCTGTGTTTCCCCACACAGTAGAGCTAAACTGCCAAGTCAAAACGTTCTCCAACATATACATATAGACATATAGTCTAAACATACATCATCAATAATCCCTGAAAAATATATGCATTAATAATACTTTGAGTGACTTTTTCTTTTTTGGACTGTTGTTTAATGGCATGCAAAGGGATTTTAGATTTCATAAAAATGCTTTAAATGTAGTACTGTGATGTGATTTTCGTAGAAAGTGCTTTCTAACCTTCCCGTGGCCACAATGACTTTTAAGCACGAGATGGACACATTCAAATATTCTGTTTTCGCTGGAGGCAAACTGGCCTTTGATCTGCCTTGAGAGCATTCACGTGAAAAGCACATTTCATGGTTGGAAAAGTGATTGCTGGAGAAAATTAAAATGTTCTGGTTGTGTGACTCAGCAGCAGTATTTTAAAAGTCCATCTCTTGGCTCAATTCTGTGTATTTCATTCTCATCATATGCCACCATTTTGATGTTTTGGTACCTTTTCATTCAGCCTGATGGAGATGTTGTTGCCATGACACCAGGACATTTCAGCCAGGCAAGCCCATTACAGGTAAGATGTCAATGACTACTTTTAGAGATTAGAATAAAAACATCATATTAAACATTACATTATTATTAATAAACCAGTAGACAGAAATATGTTGTTATATACAGTAGGGGTATTTAAGGATTAATTCATAAGCAAGGACATTTATAAAGAGATTTAAAATATTTTTCTCATACTACAGATAAAGGGGGACTTTTTAAACCAAATTTATGGGAGGGTGATATTGTGGATGATAAGAAAACCTTATTATCTTTCATTTGAGCTACTTTACACCTTTTCTGGTTCGAGTAGTAGGCTACTGCTATTGACACTATTCATTAATTAAATTAATCTTATTCTTGGGGATTTTCTTCTTGGATGAACACAGAAGTCACTGGATCTCTCAAACCCTGACATCGTCTACTCAACTCTGTGTTCACGTGAGGTTTCTGTGATGTCTGCAAATGTCACAGAACGACCATATGATTTAAATCTTCAAAAACTCAAAGTCTTAATGTTTTGTTGGAAGAGCGTGTTTTGTCCCCCTTGGACCTTATCTATGTACAGTATGTGTATAGCTCTGTTTGTGAAGGACTAAGTGCTTAGTTTTTACACAATTTCCGGTCTGGAAATGGTTTTGATTTACTGTATAGTCTCATCATCAATATATACATTGTATTCATCAGTGATTTAGTTTAAAGCCTACTGTCAAATGAGATCAGAAGGCTTATTCAATAACTGCTGTTTTGTTGTTTTCCTGCAGTGACTGTCACTGGACCAGAAAATAGAGGTGTGCTTCTGGAAGCTCGGACGGACGGCAGCACTAACGCTCTGGGGAGCTGGCAGCGCCCTCCTCCAGATACAAGGTTTCTTGAGGTGAGCCTCAAGCATTTTTCACTCGAGTTACTAACAACTGTTTAAGTGCTAGGACGAGATGTGATGTGCATGTCGAGGACCTAAAATCCAAAAACAAACAGAAAATATCACAGTTTTCACTACTAAATGTATATGTTTTACCTCCTAAAGTCAGTGATTTTATTATGTGACTCTGAAGGATGTAATGTAATGCAAGATTAAGCTTTACAACCGAAAGCATGAACAGTTTCTGATATGTGTGGATGTTTCATATTCACAGTGCTCAGGGAATCCACAAGGTGCTGTTACTCATTCCAACACCAACCTGAAGGGCACCACCACTGTATACAGCTGGATACCACCCAACTCTACAAGCGCTGTCTACTTCATGTAAGCAAATACCTTCTCATCTGTTTTTACACTCACAAAAACATAAACCCACTTAAAACCGACACACAAATCTAATTTCTTGGCTTGTAATAGCATTTTTCCATAGGATTTTTATGGCAACAATAAAAACATTTCAAAATATTCCAAAGGTCCAAACTGTGCTGTTTTATTTCTCAGATCTTTGCAAAGTTTGTTCAGTGTAGCTAGATAAGGTACCGCATTATAGACAGCAAGCGTTTAATCCAATTTGGCCCCAAAGAGGAGAGGAGATGAAATTCTTTACAAACTGCATCTTCTGTTATTTAAATGAAGCACATCTTTCTAAGCATGAAACATCTCTACAGCATAACTCAGTAGTAGCTCAGCAGCGCACGGTCTTCTGGGTTAATGTGAGGTCCCCCACTCTGACGAGAGGTAGGTACAGCAGGCTGACAAATAAAAATAAATAAATAAATGTAAAGAGAGAAACTTTTGTCCTTCTCCTTTCCTTTCAGGGAAACCAGGTCTCAGTCTGGCCACAGGTGCTGGAACGGCTGAAGAAAGACCCCTGCTTGTCCTCGTGATATGTTTTCTGATGTTACAGGTGCTGGGGTGAAAATCACAAAAACATCTTTGACTGTCTGCTTTTAAATTAGATATTTTGCAGACCTGTGACATCATGCCACATCCCCATCAATTTCAATGACTTTTTCAGATGTTGCATAAACATGGAGCCTAAAAACATTTGTGTACATAAATATTAATATGCTCCCTATGTTTCACATCATACTGTAGATATAATTAGCCCTCTCCCTGAACAATGGACTTACATCCATTCACCTGCCATACATTATGAATGGACCTAAGCTGATAATGCGTCATGCAGTCTTGTCCATAGCTTTTATGGTGTGTGTTCTGTCTTACTAATACGTAAAAAAAGCCCACCTGGATGTCTGCAAAGAGAGGAACTGGGGCACCTTTTCACACCTGAGCTGCCATTTAAAGCATTTCAGCACTTTCAACAAAGTACATTAAAAGTTTCTAGAAGTAAGGTATGAATATAAAAAGACAGGGTTAGTCCCTCTGGCATTTATGATATTTAATACTTTACTACAGTATAATGATATTGTATAACCACATGCAGCATAAACGTTTATTCTCTTATTGTACATAATTCACACACAGAGTCCCTGCAAGATAAAATATAATGTGTTAGTGTTAGTTAATGGATTGTTTATACAAGCTTACTCTGTCAATGACTTCGATTCTCCTCCTGTATTCTATGTATCTGTATTGTATTGTATGTATGTATAATCTGTCACTCCTCATAATAAAAAAAAACACATCAATTTAATTGTACTCTTTTGATTTCAGAGGGAGAGGCAAAGAGAGAAAGGGATAGACTGACAGAGAGAGATAGGCGGACTGTGGTGGTTTGTTATTGACTGAAATTCATTCCACTTATCGAAGAGCATGTGATGGCCTGCTTTTTCCACATGGTTTGATCTATAATCTAGATTCCCAGTACGTTTGTTAACAGAAAACCTTGGCAGACACTAAAGAGGCTTAAGACATGCATTACATGTGACATTTAAAGCTCTAAACCATATCCATCGTTTCCTGCTTGACTCCCATTTCCCTGCTTCACATGCTGCTGCACCTCGTTGTCATGATCCCAAGGACCTTAGTGTTTTTTGGTTTTGTGTTTCCTGTTTTACTTTGTAATTACTGTTCTTGTTTCTTTGTGTGCTGTTTATTTCCTGTCTTTGTTCTTTTCCCGCCTTTTTTGATTGATTGCACCTGTGTCTTGTTACTTACCTGTGTCTGTTTCCCTCATTGTCTCCTCCCCTATATATACCGGTCCTCTCCTTTTGTTCTCTGTGGCGTCATTGTCTGCATTTCCCTGCACTTGGATTTTGATTGCCGATGTTCTTGTGTTTGATGTGTTGGACGTTCTCCTCGTGTGTCGCTCCTGTGGATTCCCTGCGTGTCTGTCCCTGAGTTTGTGTGAGTTTTGTATTCCCTGAATAAATCCTTGGACTGCTCCTGTCTACCTGTCTGCACTTTGGGTCCTTCTCCCTGCTACCTGGTATGGCTTGTCGTGGCAAGGCCGCCTCGAAGGCCTTTCTTGATACTCGTAACATCTGCGCCTGAAACCAGAGGAGCACGTACAAAGATGTCTGTCTACATTTACTAAAGCAGAGTTAGCTGTTGGAATGAGTTAAGTGTTTTTATATACAACCAGTTTAGGGTGACAAATTGCACTTATTTATAGAAAAATATCCCCCCCCCCATGCATATACGCACAAAAACACACATGCAGAACAGCACGTTTTATTGAATTTTGAGTCTTAAGCACAGAGACGGTAAACATGGAACAGCCTTGACATGACGGAAATACATAATGATAAAGTTAAAATGCAAAATTTCAGTTTGCTTTGAGAATATTAAATTCTTTCAACCCCTCCAACGCAATATCCAAAATAACAGACAAAAGATCATCAGCATAACCACTTATGCCAACAAGGTTGTTGTTTAAACAAATGCATAAGTCAAAAAAAATGTTTTTCTTTGATAACTGGTGTTAAAAAAATAATTGTGTTTGCACAACTCTGTATGAAGAAAATATGTTTTTGTAGTTAAAATGCAGATTTATGCGACACAATCCTCCAAAGTCAAGGTAAACTCATCATGCTGTCTCCTGTGTATTATTCTCGAGTTATTGTGTTCACAAGAAAGTCTACACACTCTTACCGATCAGTGTCATCATCAGAGCATTTGCATGTATTTACAGTGAATACAGCAAGTTATGATCTACTTGTTACCTCTCAGAAATGTCATTGTCTTTAAGTGTGTTTGTTTAATTGTTTGCCGGATGTCTCAAAAACAGATATAATTGTAATTTCGTGGGAGGTTAGGACACGGGCCACTGAGCATGCGATCAGCTTTTGGTACTGATGCAGAAAGAAAGGAATTAAAACTGTGAGATAAGACAATTTTTAAAAAAAATCGTGCTATTCTCCCTTGAGTTATTGCACTTACTTGAGTAAAGCGTCCTATGGGCTTGTGTTTCAAAGCTCTCAGATGATTATGGTCTTTGTAAGTACCCATGTCTTAAGCAGGATAATAAGTGAGTGAGTCAGTCACCACTGCTAAAGAAGCCACTTAAGGGCAGCAGACACCTGACAATCATCCTCCTGGGGCTTATTGTTTGATGTTGATGGAGCTATAACTTATTTGTCCCTCTGTAGTAAAGTATTGATCTCCAGTTGACTCATGTGCCTGAGGACGCAGCCCTGATCACATGGCCAGCACCACTCAATAATCAGTCTCTTTCCACTGTGGGTCAAAAGCCAGCTATATCTTTAAACAGGGAATTCAAGCCCAGGATTAAGCACCAGTGCTGCCAGCTGGTTCAATAGTAATTTACTCACTGACATGTGGAATACTGACCTCCATAGTGGAGGTCATGCAGTGCAGCTCTATGAATTCCACATCACTGATGTGTTTTTCCATCAAGACAAGGTCATTTATCCAGATGGTGTGGTGTGAAACAGAGGAGCTACAGATAGTTAGCACTCTGAAGATCAGAGACATGAGGCCTGACAAACTACTGTGGAATCTCTGGATGAAGGAAAACACTTTGGGAAACTCACCGCCATCAATGAATACATACCACATTGTACTTTTAATTTGCAAGCACGCAATTTTACTCAGTTTTGGGGTTGAAAAGAGGTTTCGTAGGATGCTTTCCATTCTGAAAACAAGTACAAGTAGATTAGACTGCAGTACTGTGTGAAAGATGTTTCAACCATCAGGTCTAGTAGCTCTTCTGAAACAGGCCTTCTTGTGTTTCCACAGAAAATAAAAAAGCTCTTTTGCTAGAGGACCTGAGATGCTCCTGAAATATAGATGCATTCAAAATAAGGTCTAATAACATTTTACTTAATTATTAATGAATTATTGATGATTAATTATTTCTAAATATATTCTCTATGTAATGCACATTTTCATGACATGCAGTATGTACTCAGTTGTATGTTTTAATTACTTTACATAAAGCAGCCCAAATTCTCAAGTGTATGCTTCGCAAGTAAGATTTTGCTAGATTGCAACAACATAATATTCAACATACTGTAGCATATGTCTGCTTTGAATCATTCAGCTGAATTGCATAGTGCGCCACAGTACGACAATTTGAATTTAATTTGAATATGAATTAATTTTGCATTTTTGTCTACCGCTACCTGCTTACAGCTGAGAGAGCTGTCATCTTGTACAGTGCATAAGAGTTGGATGAAGAGGATGACTTTCCCCTTTGATCATTCTCTAATCCCTCTCCAACTTAAGCTTGTTGCGCAGACTGTATTAACATGGTGAGTGGCCTTGTAGTCACAATCAGTGTAAAGCAAATCAACATCTTTTGCAACCTAATTTATGTAATTAAAAGGCCTTCCCTCCTTGAAACTGGCATTTCCAGTTTTGTATTGTGTAGTGTTTTGTTTTAACTAGACTTGTTTATAAGCTTTGGGCAGTTCACAATATATAATATATATATAATAATATATAATCTTAGTTTATTTTCAGCTTTATTAGTTTACATAATGAGCATATTTGGTCTCTGTTTATCAGAAATGTTTGTTTGCAGATTGCTATGGTCAGAAAAGGGGAATTACATACAGAATAAATGTAGCAATAGATGTCCTATTGTATATTTCCCTGCTGTGTTGACATGTAAACATAAACACAACAACTGTTATTAGGCCATCGAGGCCTGTAGAACAGTAATCCTTGAAAACATCTGGCCCTGTGTGCTGTGTTTTATATAGTGCACAAATACATGTACACAAGTATACCGGCATGCATATATGGACAGACATGCATGCAGGCACATGCACGCACACACGCACGCACACACACACACACACACACACACACACACACACGTAGATTATCATATAAATTCTTATTCCAGATCAAACACTGATCCACATGCATGCACAGTGTGCAGATTAAGGCTGTTACTTGCTGTAGGGGCTTAGTTGACATCTCTGTCTAAGCTCTGCATTCTTCTCCTCCCACTATTCCCTTCATCTCCTTTTATCAACATGTCCAGCACCATAAAAAGCAATGGCCAGCAGATGTGGCATGCTTCTGACCCATGTCCTGCAGGCAGCCATAAGAAGATCAGTCAGCACAACGTTTTATCTTGTCCCCATTTGCTCTCCGAGACGGATCCTGATCAAATTAGCACCACTATTGATCATCTTCTTATTGTAGACAGCATGCTCACTTTCTCAGATACACATTGTGCGTCATTTAAGTTAGTTTCATAGATCTCAGTTGTTACGGTTTAAATAATTTTGCATAGGAATTATAGGCTTCACTCTAAGTCTGCATATGTGTATAGATTTTGTGTAGTCCTCACAGATAACTTGTTTTCCATTGTTGGTGCATATATTTTAAATTGGGACACAAAGCAATACAACACACAGAGTGAACAAACTCGATTATCTTGATTTGTTTTAGAATTATAACTAACATCCTATTGACAGATTTCTATAAAGCCTTTGAATGTGTTGAGTACTCATTTATAATAACTGCAATACAGTATTTTGGCTTTGGAGTTAACTTTTTTAGTGCTCTTCCTCTACCAGAGGAAACAAAGATTTTCTTGAAGCTGGCCCTTCTGCACCTGAATAACACGTATCTACAGCTTAAGGGAAGGTATGAGATGTTGAAGCTGAAGTGTGTGTGTGTTCTGGACCATGATGTGTGCCTTGCGAGTCAGAGCTGTGCGGTGAATCGGCTGTATAAGTTGGGAATGGGAAGACCAATTAGTTTCCTGGCTCCATGAGTGATCTTAAATAGTCTGTCTGTGCGTGTTGTCTTTGTGCAACATGCATGAGTGCTCGCATGCATGCAAGAGGTTTCACAGACCAGTCAGCTTGTTAACAACGGCTGTAATCAGTTGCAAACCGGCAGGAATCAACAATGACTTGTAATACTGGTAGTGTTAGTGAACATCATGTGTGTTATGTAAGAATCTGGTAGTTAAAGGGTTAGAGCTCAGGGCTGGGCTATATTATATGAAGGGTAGGGGTGGGAGAGAGGGAGAGAGAGGCGAGGAAGGCAGTGTGTTTGAGAAGAGAGAGAGAGAGAGAGAGAGAGAGGGAGTATGACAAGGGGGCAGGGTTGAGAGAGCAGCACAGAGCTACATGGGGCAGTGAGGGAGAGACACATGGAGAGAGAGAGATGAGAGGTTAGGTGAAGAGGCTGCAGGCGAACACTGAGTGGACAGACAGTGACAATGTGCAACGAGAGTGGGATTTAATATACTGGAGAATATTATCAACTCAATAACCCAAGTAACAAAGAGGAAACATTTGGGGACTACAGGTGGGAGGTTTTGAACTGCTGCAGACCAGAGGGGAATAACAGAATGGATGTTGCTTCTAAAGTAGATTTGGAGATAACTAAAGTGTGGACGTCATCTAGCATCTAACACTACTGGACAAAGAAGTGAAAGAGGAGCTGTTATTTTTTCATGTTCGACATTTTATTACAGATGTTTTCTGAATAACATCAACAACTTGGTAAATTTTGGCATCATAAAAAAAAATGTCATTTTGAACAGATCACCTTTTTCATTTTTCCAGCTTTTTCTCCAGAAGCATATGGACTTGATTGGATTTGACATTTCACATCTTCACAAAGTGGAGGTCACCTGGTCCTTCATATTTAGTACACAGTACTGAATGGATGGTTTATGATGGGAAGGACCAGGGCTGCCTGCTCTTGAAGACAATCGGTAAAGCGAATCTTCATCAATCTAGACCTTAATGTAGCACAATCTAAAGAAGATACTGTACGTCTCCCTTGCATTTCCTGTCCAAATGATACTACTATGGAGGCCCGACACGAGCAAAACAAAGTGGATTACAAACTGATAAAACCACTGCATTCTGCCAGGTTGGCAGTCCTGATGAGGTGTGGGAACCATGTGGTCCACTGAGAGCATGGAGCCAGAGAAAGCACACACCCAGAGCAGCTTCTTCAGCAAGGTGGATGTGCCTGACCACGCTCACTACGTTGCCGCCATATTCGTCTTTGTCATCGGGGCACTGGGCATCACTGGCAACACGCTGGTTATGTTCGCCTTCTATAGGTGGGTTAGTGTGAGTGGTTTGTTTTTTTCACATTTTTACTTTGAGTCATTGTGTGTGTCTGTTCTTTTCATTTAGTTTTAGTTTCATCCAACTGTATTAACCCTTACTGTTTTTAATGTGGGTCTCTCTTTTAATTAGAGCCCTAAGGAGATGTTATAATCATGATCTCACAGAGAGCTAGACAGATGGAGAGAGAGACAGAAAGACTGTGTGTGATTGTGTGTGGATGGTACTATACCTGTACTAAAATACTATGTGTGCATGGGTCCATGTTCTTTTTGTGGGCTTTGACTGTTAGAAATGTATCTCTATTTCTGATTTAGGAAATTTCAATCAAAGTTGAGAGGTCTTTAATTGACTGCAGAGTGAGGGTCCTTGACAGTATTTGTCATGTCTTTTACTCTACAGAGGATCAAAGGGGTTTCCAAAAAAACTGGCAATTACCTGTAAAATAATCTGTGTCCATCCTAGTGTGCGGACCGACAGATCATCTTAGTAACATGGCAATGAAGTAGTATGTGGTGTTCATCACTGCAGCAAATCTGACTTGTATCTTTGAGAAATTGTGTGAAGTACTGTATAGAGAAAAGTTATCATTTTGAATAATATGGTATTCCTTTTTGGTGCAACTATGTTTCTGCATAGCAGGTGCAAGGTCATGAGTGATATAAGCTCACACCTGAGGCCCTAACATGGGTACTCTGTTTGTGCTTTTACCCAAATGTAATTACAGTATTTGTATGCAGTGTAAAATGTGCCTTTACATTGGAATACCTAGTTTCTTTTTAAATTCAATGCAATGTGTCTGTTTTTTTTTTGTTTGTTTGTTTTTTACGATTTTAGTACTCTGTGGTTTGGGCTCTCCAGGACAAACAGTATGGTAACCTTTACTTGTGTCTTGTTAGGAGTCACAAAATTGTCAGTACAGCTACTATCTATATGATAAAAAAATTAATTGTGTATAAGCATAAACAACTAAAACAAACAGTCTCAGACTGATAGCTGCATAAAGGGATCGTGCACTTCACTATAAATCAAATGTCCTATGCAGTTCAAATCAATCATGAAATTCACACTGTCCATTTAGAGTCACATGCAACAGGTGATGTCAAAAATAAATGTTGTTCTGCAAGATGAGTGACTCTTAAATCATAACTTTCTTTGAGTAGTCAACGAGGGAGTATGCATGTTATGTGTTGTGTAATTTGGACTACCTTTGACCTCTTATTGTGCTACTGATGTTAACTGTTTCACAGAAATTCGGGTCAGAGAAAGGAAGTGTGTGTGTGTGTGTGTGTGCGTGTGTGTGTGTGCGCGTGTGCGCGCGTGTGCGTGCGTTCTGGGGATTGTCAGCTTTTATGTTCCATCTGTCCATCACTGGAGAAAGATTAGATGTGTTCTCCAATGCGTCATGCAGATAATTTGTGTTTACTGAAACAGAAATGCACGTTATTGGTTCCAAGAAAATTAATTCACACTCAAACACACACACACACACACACACACACACATGCACAAAGCGAGAGAGAGTGAGAACGAGAGAGAGAGCAAGAGAGCAAAAGTGAGAGGGAGATCTCATTGTCTTTTATGGGAGGCCGATTAGGGTGAAAACATTGAAATACATACACACACACATTGAAAACGTGCACACACACGTTTACAATGTGCACATACACACCGAAAACGTACACACATGCATTGAAAACGTGCACACACACATTGAAAACATACACACGCGCACTGAAAATGTTCACACCCCACCACCTTCACAGGCAGCAGGATACAGGCTACTTGTGTGTGTAGGGGTATCTGAGTGTGTGCGTGTAAAATAATTTCAGTGCGAACACACTGCGTCCTAAAGACCGTCCTAAAGTCCTAACGTACTAAAGACCGCAACCACCACTTCCTGTCCTAACTTTCAAAATAAAATCAGGGCGAACACGATCAAACATGGATTTGTGAGCGAGTGATGTGCCTTGTAATGACAGATTGTGTATATAGGCAACCATATGCACAATGTATTATGTGCTCAGAGATTTAGGAATATTATTTAGTTCAACATCGCTAAACCAATGGGGATAAATATTTATTGCAAATTGCAAATTTAATTGTGGCGAAACCGGAAGTAGCACATGTATTGTTGATTCAGGTCGGGCAGTGTTCCTTCCGGTTACACTGAAACAACTTCTGGGCGCACTGAAAAATGTTTGAGGCCACACAGACACACACACACACACACACACACACGCACGCACGCACGCACGCACGCACGCAGTGTGTTCGCACTGAAATTATTTTACACGCACACACTCAGATACCCCTACACACACAAGTAGCCTGTATCCTGCTGCCTGTGAAGGCGGTGGGGTGTGTACGTTTTCAGTGTGTATGTGCAAGTTTTCAATGTGTGTATGTGCACATATTTCAATGTTTTCACCCTAATCGGCCTCCCATATTTCTAGGAACTAAGTGAATGTTGTTGTAATACACACATGCATGCACAGACACATGTTCACACACACACACACACACACACACACATACAGTAGGTACACCAGCAGCGATACAACAACAGACAAACACATACATGTTCAATGTTCAAAAAGCTGACAGAAAGGTATCACCGATGCCCAAAACCTGATGTTTGGTGTTCAATCAGGGAGCAGCCACTTTTAATTCAGGAGACACAGAAACAGAGTTTAATCAATAAAGAGCTGTGGAGGCAGACAGCTCTTTAATCAGGCTGGTATGAATGCAGGTTCACACAGAGTTGGCCAGTTCAACAAAGAGCTTTTATCTGATTAATGCTGACAATTTAACAGTGCTGTGTAAAGTGAGTTATGCATTCAAACAAGATACAAATAACTGATAGATACAAGTGTAACTAAACTCATATGATCTTAAATAAAATCATGATATATTAGGTATTTGTTGAATTATAAAACTCTAGTTAGTTGTGCTGAACATACAGTATCAGTGCAGCTTGCATGTCATGCATGACAATCGTCCATCATCAGTCCTGATGAGAATTTTAAAAACGCTTGAAAGAACAACTTACATTTTAATTTTAATTACCTCATGTGGCACACACAAAAAAAGCACAACTGACAGACGTTTGGTACAACACACAACCAAAGGAGAAGCTAACTGATGGCTGAGTAGTTCCTCTTCAACATCATAACCAAAATCTCTGTAATAAAAAAGAAACAAGCCTCAGAACATGCTTATTATTAACAATGTCCTTTTTTACAGTATGTAATTATTTATTTGCTGTACACCTATAGTCAAACAAAAGCTCGGATGTTGACTAATCAAAGCAAGTGAAGGGCAAAACAATGTGTCAATTGTTCACACTGACCGTAAAACTTCCCTACCTGTCCCTGTGTGTGTGTGTGTGTGTGTGTGTGTAGTAACAAGAAGCTTCGTAACCTGCCTAATTACTTCATCATGAACCTGGCGGTCAGTGACTTCCTCATGGCTTTCACACAGTCCCCCATCTTCTTCATCAACTGTCTCTACAAGGAATGGGTGTTTGGAGAGATGGGTAATTATCTTATTTGTGTTCTAATACAATACACTCAAAGACAGAATCATACGTTCAATCAAAAACACATTAGATAATATAGTATCCAGCTGTTATTGTTGTTGTTGTTGCTGTTGAGTCATTTATATGTTTCTTCTTTATAGGCTGTAAGCTGTATGCATTCTGTGGTGCCTTGTTTGGCATCACCTCCATGATAAACCTACTGGCCATCTCTGTTGACCGCTACCTGGTTATCACCAAGCCTCTGCAGGCCATTCAGTTGAGCTCCAAACGGAGAACCACTCTGGCCATCCTCATGGTCTGGCTTTACTCTTTGGCTTGGAGTCTGGCTCCTCTAGTTGGCTGGAGTGAGTTTCTTATAATCCTCCTTCACTTGACACAGAACTGAAGCTCGTTAATACTGTACATGACCTGTTCTTGGTTCCTGGCTGCAGAAAAACTGAAGTAGTGATTCATGTAACTAATCTCCATACATCCACCTGCAGTAACACAGTTCACCTGTGATCTTAATGTAAAGTCTTATGTCAAACAACATGCAGAACCATTGATGTTTTACCTGATATCTTACTTCCTGTGATTTACATTTTTTTTTTTATGTTCTTTTGTCCTTTTAGGCTCCTATATCCCAGAGGGCCTGATGACATCTTGTACGTGGGATTATGTCACATACACAAAGGCCAATAGGAGCTACACGATGATGCTGTGCTGTTTTGTTTTCTTCATTCCACTAGGAATCATCTTTTACTGCTATCTCTTTATGTTTCTGGCTATACGGAAGACTAGCAGGTACTATATACTATGAGTATCTATATGTCAAGTATTTTGTGCTTGGAGATAGGTGGTGATATATAAAAAAATTCAGAAATCAATTTTAGATGATTTGCTTTCTTATTTTTTTGCTGTGTTTCTTAACACTCTATTTGAAAACCTTTATTTTGTTATTTACTGTCTGTTCTCCCAGCAGTAGACTACCCTTATATAAAATATTTGTTTTTACCAACAAGTCCTCCAAAAATACACGCAACAAACTATGTCTAATAAAACTGTGCTATATATCCCAGGAAATGCAGATTGCCTACCTGCCTTAGGGCAGTACTGTTTCAGAGAAAAAGTATTGTTCTTATGAAGAAATACATGTGTACAATTCATGCACACACACACACACACACACACACACACACACACAAATATGCCCCAACTACTGTTACCACTGTAGGAATGGTATACCTGAAGTGTGAATGTTTTTTTAGCTTAAATCATTTCTTTATTGGGCAGAGATTGGTTTAATTAAACAAACAAAAAGAACATTAGTCAAACTGTCCAGTATCACAAATTTGTTTCGGGGTATCTCTCTCTTTAACTGCCCCCTCCGTCCTGCTCCAACTACAGGGAATTGGAACGTCTGGGGACTCAGGTGAGGAAATCCACCCTGATCCAGCAGAAATCCATCAGGAGCGAGTGGAAGTTGGCAAAGATTGCCTTTGTCGTCATTGTAGTTTATGTCCTCTCCTGGTCACCATACGCCTGTGTCACACTGATTTCCTGGGCTGGGTAAGACGTATCTCATTAACTTACTTAGAGTAGGACGTCATATAAGTTTATTTTTAATAAACCCCATGGTTTCTTTTATAATATGTCTATATCATTATAAAATGCTATAGGTTTTCTTAGTGCAAAAATGCATTGTCAATAAGCAGCAAACAGTTTAGAGAATTATGTTAGAGCTGACTGATTTTAATGTTTTATATTTTATAAATATATAGAGATGTTTGCTTCAGTGTATTCAGTTGCATCATCTTGCACTGCAGCATTGCAGCATTGCATACATTACAACAGGGCTAAATCTAGCCATATTTCTATCTGCCTGCTTCTTTAAAAATGTATCTAGATGCATCAAACAATTCATTGAGGAAACCCACATTCAGCAGATATACAGTAGCACGGCAGTAATACTAAAGTTCAAGGTGACTGCCATGCTACACTAACTTTGTGTTGGCAATTTGGATAATCTCCCCAAAATGTGTCATTATATAATGTTGTGTGAGCCAGAGGCCAAGTACCCCTGGACGAGTCACATACAACTCTTGCTCATATGTCCTCTGCTTATCCACCCTATCACAACATTCACTAAACCACATGTCTCTTCTGGGACATACAGTAGGATGGGATGTAGTTATGTAACTTTGAAATCATCTTTTTCCTGCTCGTTCACAGGGGAAAGGTAGCCTTGCACACACACACACACACACACGATCAGATGGACTTAACCACCCAGCTGGCACATTTTGGCTAATCCCTGACCCAGTGTGCCCCTTCCTTATGTTACAAAATATAGTAAAAGAACTTAGAGTTGTGGTGGGCATGTTGCCTTGTCATGCTAAAAACAAAAGACTACAAGATGAACATGAGGAAAGTTTTGATTCTGTCGTTCTGTCTCATCCAGGCATGCAAACATCCTGTCGCCATACTCCAAGGCTGTCCCTGCAATCATCGCAAAAGCCTCCGCCATCTACAATCCTTTCATCTATGCTATAATACACAACAAATACAGGTAAATGTTGAATCGGTGTCATTGTATTTTTGTATTAACTTCACTCTCTATCGTCTTGCATTATATCTTGTATTGGAAGTCATAGTTCATCCTATCCAACTTTAAAAGTAAAAATACATTTGAATAAATTGTTAACCTTCACCACATTGCAGTTTAAATAATTAGAAAGTAAACAGCCTATCTGTGTTTTTTTTTCTGTTGTTCTGTACTTCATTAGGATGACTCTGGCAGAGAAGTTTCCCTGCCTGTCATTTCTGTCTCACACTCCTCGAAAGGAAGGCATCTCCTCCTCCATCAGTGATTCCTTTTTCAGGGATTCGGTCATTAGCAGACAGTCCACAGCATCAAGGACTCACTTTTTTAAAGCTTCCTCCAACTCCACTGGCATGGTAATTTCTGTTTACCTTGATTTGTTTACTACTTTGCTTAAATTAATATATACCTGATCTGTAACATTCATTCCCATATAATTATTTTTTTTCTTCTAAATTTGCATTTGATCAAAATGGTTGACTTGACAGTGAAATGACCCAGCATTACATTAAAGTACATTGCTTACAAGTTACCATTTATACCATGCTCTAAAATGCAAACACTTCTTAATTGAATCAAGCAAAGAAAGTTAAATGGCATGCTGATCTGAGGTGAGTTCATGAATTATTTCCTTTTAGTTCAGTTCAGTTCAGCTCACATTAGTTCTCTGTTTCGTCCTGCAGGTATTAAGGGATGTAGAGATGGAGCCTTTGGGAGGGAAGTCAGGTGATTCCTTCAGAAGCATGTCGTCATACAGAGGCAGAGGCAGGTCCTATAAGAAACAATTAGAGCGGAAGATCTCCAAGACCCACACAGCAGACAAGGTGAGAAAACACAACATGAAAAGGTGTGAAATCAGCTCAGGTGTATTTTGGGTTATTGAGGACACTGTTATGTTTTCCCATGTGTGCTTGGAGGTGTTCGGATCATGCTAGTTTTATTTACTTTCATGCACTCATGCGTTCATGTTTTGCAATTGATTTTGTTCTTGTGTATTTGTGTGTGTATTTGTATTCGTCTTTTTTTTTTTTTTTTACATTGCCAGCATCCATCTGCCATGAGTGAATCATCGCGCACCTGTGACCATGAACTGGTTTCCAGCTCTCTCACCGTCGCCACTCTGCCCCTACTAGTTCTTACCAGGAGGCACAGCCAGAGTCTGACCAATGAGATTTCAGATGCAGGGGAGGAGAAAGGCAGCATCAGTGATAGGCTGAGCAGCCACAAGAGCGACTCTTTCGATTCCCTGAGTTTTGAAAAAATCCCATATGCTGATCCCAGGTCGCCTCAGGGTGTTCCACGCATAATTGTCATCAGTCCCACATCAGAAAGCAGCCTCATCAACAACGACAGCGTCTGCATGGAAGAGAGTGTTGAGGCAATGGAGAACAATGTTTTTGTCAGCCTAAACTTCTCATCAGAAGTCTTCGAGGCAGTGGAGCTACTCTCTTGACCAGCTGGACTTGGCTGGACAATAATTACCCTTGTACTCTTTTCCACAGAAGCTAAATTATTTATTATGATTTCGAACCACAACATACTCTTCTCTTCAGGCCCAGGCTTGTTTTGTTTATGTTAAGTATTCATCCACTTAAATTAATAATTTACTATCTGTTTCTGATCTTAATGACTCGTCCTGTACAGTAAATCAAAGTCATGCCACTCTGTAGCTTAGATAACTGGAGTGCAGAAGAAAAGTTGGTATTGCAAATGAAACAATATGACCTGGTTCTGGTATGCAGTGTGCTTTAGCAGGGACAGGGACGCCCCGAGGGCCAGCATGGGTTGCAGCATATTTTTGTCAAAAATGACAAGTGTAAGAACATATTTTCATGAGCTTGACAGGCTGGATTCTTAGTTTAGCTATTCAAGCTAAAGTCCCTGAAACTGTGATGTAAAGTTTTGAGCTTAAAGATTTATATTTTAGTTCATTTAGGCCCACGTCATGGATTCTCTGCTGGAGACTGAAGAGAGGACATTTGCATCTGAAATTAGAGCAGTTTAGTTAGGGGTAATGCTCTTCTACCTTCACATTAAAGCTAGACAAAGTGTGTAAAAACCTTATATGATTGACAACAAATCAAGAACGGTTGTATACCCACCTTAATGGGAAAAGGCACAAAAATGACCAAAAGAAGCAAGATTTTAGTGCAGTTTGAGTCCTAATATCACAAAGAAATGGCTGTAACAACTTTAGGTTGTGAGGATGTACTTAAAGTATATAAAGTATTTATATTGTTGTCTTGTGGTAGTACTTCCTTTAGGCAGTGTGGACCTTTCCAGCTTTTCATTGGCAGGGACAGTGATATGATGAAAAAGTGAGGCTGTTGATACTGGTAAAAAAAAAAAAAAAGACTGAGGCAGGGTCAAATGTGTCTCATAAAACAATGAACTTTAGTTTTGTGTGTGGTGACTTGTCATATGTCTTGCTCATTATGTGGACACTGCTTTGTAACAAACGCCCCACTGTTCCCTTAAACCTTTCTTCTTCTTTTTGTTGCTTGTGAAGGCTACAGTGTTGTGTTCTGAGTGTGCGTATGCTTCAAAATCCCAATATAGGAAGGAAGCACGAGTAAAGTAGATTTACAGTATATACACATATGACCAAAGATGTTTACTGAAGACTGTGTTCAATGTTTTGGATGGTTAATTTATTGCACTTTTTAAAAATCTATCCTTTCTTTTTAGACAGACAACAGAATCATCAATGAATGGCAACTCCTCTTGTTCCTAACTGGCTAATTACTGTAATCAAAGTACAAAAGTAGCTCTTTTGCAAAAGGGCCAATGTGGCATCCTGACTTGATTCACATTCATTATCAACCTTTGGTGTAATGTCTGTATCATCTGCATTGTAACATTTGATACTCCTGCATCTGTTGATTTTATAACTACAAATATTATGGGGCAAAAATGGTAGAAGCACTTTTTCATTCACTAGTTCATGTGCTGATTAAATATTCTGAATCCACCTTTTGGCACATTTTCATCAATCTTTATTTCTTCAATATTCATGCATGTATGGCAACTACGTACAGTATGGTTAAAGAAAGAGATTCTGGCTACAACAAATAAACTATGGTTAAGGTTAAGGTATGGTTGGTTCACATCACACAATTCAGTGACAGTCTGGGCGTCCCACAACTGACAATAAACATCTGTGCGCAAGAAGATATTTGACTTGATCTTCTTGATCACTAATTACTTTGTTTACATTATTAATGACAGATAGTAATATGGTGTACTATATATAGTTTTAGTAAGTATGAAGGGAGGAAAGCATATTTAAAATGTGTGAGGCTGAAGTTGAATGTACATTGAACTGTCATTAGTGAATGACAGTTGGTGCAGCTAACATGCCGCTGGGCTGTAACTGCCATATGGACAAGCAGAGAAGAGTGGAAACCTCCTCACATGGCTCACTGAAGGTCACTTGGATATTATTTCTATATTATACCATGTTAAGTGCTGTGTGTTATTTTGTTTATATTATTATTTAGAATTATTACTTCCAAATTATGTTAAATTAAACGGTTAAGAGAAAAAGGCCACATGGGTGTGGGGGTACTGTTAGTGTTGTTGCCGGGGCTACAGTGTGACCTTTAGGATTGACGTTTTTTAGATTACATGTCACCAAGAGACTGAGGCTGCTCAACATGTGACCTCCCAGAGATTTCCTTCAGCGCTGAAAAAGAAAAATGGCAACGTGTTTGTTACACATGCTGAATGACGACAGCTTCCATTCAGGTGCCAGATGTTTTTACTAGATATGCTGCTGCAAATATAGCAAAAGACCAGTCTTAGATGAATGCAGGCTTCCTTGTTGGCTGCTGTCACAACTGAACAACTGTTCAGGCTGGGCTAACATAACAAAGCAGCTACTGCCATCTACAGGCGAAAACAGATATCATCCTAGAGCTACTTCAGGGTTAAAACAGGTGAGTTTTCACTGTTTTACAAGTGACAATGAATAATAACCAGAGAAATAATGGGGGCATAAATGTCCAGGGTGCCACATGTTCATCTGTCACTTTCTTTCACATTAGTTTGACAACAAACACCAAAGATGGACCACCTTCCAGCACTCACTATATAAAATTACACTGTTGAGCAGATCGTTGAGGCCTCGGAGCGTTTGGAGTGAACCAATAAAAATGTTTCTTTTCTACAGGGCCTTGTTTCAGGAAGCAACATTTTTCTTAAGGGAGTTTATGAACACACTGCCAGCAGACCTGTAGTGAAAAATCACAGCAGACTTTACTTAAATCAATATGATAGTGCTGGTTGAGATAAGTCCTCTTCTATTCACCTGGTCTGGATCATCTGTCCACATCCTCTACAGACCACAGTACATTTGTTTCCCTCTACTCCTATGGACTGATTATGATGATGATTTTTTATTTACCCACAATAACTGTTTTTGTGTGTGTGTGTGTTTCCATATTGTGGGCTGATTGCATGATGTGTTTTTCATGCCACACTGATGTTTGTCTGATACATTTGTATCTCCAGATGCTGTTTGTTGCTGTTTCATGTACTGCATTTCTTTCTTTTGTGCTACTGTGATAATGCCGCAATGTGATACGCAGGTACAATAAAGTTTATAAATTCATTTTCAGTGGCCAGTTGAAGAGGAGTCACTGTGTATGAACTCATGGTACTCTGGCAGTATTTAAACTGGGATTTGTTTTCACCAAAGTCATGCACTTAAAATGAACAAACCTGTGTAGAACTCCAGTCTGCTTTGCTGCAAAAAAAATAGATTCTACAAAGTACGTTCTACTAATATGCACATTTCTCTACATGTGCATATTTACAAACTATGACAAAATATACTAATAGTTGTTTTTTGTGAGAAAGTGATAGCTAGTAGGTTTTACCACCACATGCCACATCCATTAAATTTATAAATTTAAACACAATTTTGACAGTTAACTGACTTTATTTAGTGTCCAATTAGAAGACACATCTGACTGTCTGCCTCTGTCTACACTGATATCACATGAGCATGTATGTAAGTTCGATGCTTCATGAAATCCCTGGTGCCTGGTGTCAGCAGAGGTCAGGAGAGATGGACAGTCCATTGTTCAGTCCTTTTTCACAGCAGACTTTTTGACATTTTGGGTGGCATGGTCGTGCAGTGGTTCACGCTGACACTTCAAAGCGTCATTAGTCTTGCGACCTGCGCAGGGTGTACCATGCCTCTCGCCCAGTGTGAGCTGGGATCAGCTCCAGCCCCCCATGACCCTGCATAAGATAAGCAAGAAGGATGGATGGGTAGACATTTTGACATGTCAGCACAGGTGTAATTAATGACATTTATCTTGTAATGGATACATTCCACTTAGGTGTGCCAGTTCCAGGTCTCTGATACTGTGCATGTTGGCCACCTGAAGGAGCCTTTATTAATGTTATCAATTACACCTGTGCTGCTCAAAATGTTATTAGGGAGAAAACACATGCTCACTAAATTCAGATGATTCCTGGTACAACATACTACACCATACCATATTTACATACATATTTACATTTACATACCATATGAATTGTGGAATACGGTCACTTTATATATAATGACAGTAAATAGCCACTAGAGGGATGTAGTGAATCATTTTTCTGAAGGCTATGAATTAACCCAATGTGGAAGATGGTGCAGCTTCTTTCTTTCTTTCTTTCTTTCTTTCTTTCTTTCTTTCTTTCTTTCTTTCTTTCTTTCTTTCTTTCAATAACATGTCCAACAGTGGAGTCATTTTGGAAAGGAAAGTAAAAGAAAAGAGCAACATGTCACACAAACTCATGCAGTAAGAAAATACTGTATGTGCCTAATTTTAGATGCACCTGTCACCCCAAACATTCAGACAACTGAATTTGACACTTTAGAGTAGTTAGAAGTTATCATGTAGGCTATTAATATCATGTTATCATACAGTATCATCATACTGATACTATTTTTGTAAGAGCTTTGCCTGACGCCCGAAGACACTACTTCTTATTTAGAGCAGAGTTTGAAAATGTTTTAATATAGGCTAGTGTATGTCTCATGAAAAATCTAGCTGATGCTAAATCGCAGCTGGTGTTTGTGAGACTGATAATTAATAAACTATAAGAAGATGGATGAGAAAAGGCGACCATCCAATCAAACAACATGATCCTCTCAGTGCTTTTCTGTCTGTGCATCCAACAACTTTATGACAGACAGATATGCATGAGTGTATGTGTGACTGTGTGTGTGTGTGAGGGAGAGAGAGAGAGAGAGATATTACATCACCATGCAGGGAAGCATGAGCGCATGCAGTGAAAGGCTGCTCCCAACAGAAACTGGAGATACATAATAACCAGTTAACAAGCAGAACTGGCCTCTGATGTAAGTCATACCTGGCAGGCGGCTCCTCTGCCTTTATGTGGACGGATGCGGCCACTTTTTATTATGACAAGCCCATCATGGCAGTGCAGCGTGATGCTCTATTTGACCGAGTATGGAGATATTTATGAATGAATAAAATGATAATATTCGATTTCATTCGTGTTTAACAGCTGCTTAAAGGATTTAAAACCCATCTTCACACGGTCTCTTAGCAATAAGTCCCTTGTGTAAAAGATTTTTCCCCCTCATCATCAGAAGTGCGTTTACACACAAACAGACCAGACCTTTGCAATCAGGAGAAATTAATTTCACTCCGTGTTGATCCCACTCTCCAGCTGAGTGCGTAATGACGTTGCTCCACTGCTGAGGGGCCTATCCCGCAAAAGAGCTCAGTAAGTGGCGGCGGATGTGTAATGAACGGAAAATTGTCCCAGGGCACCGGAGAGGACACAGGGCCAGAAGCAGGAGCGAGACACAACGACACGGTGAGTAGGCCTAGGTAACACCTGCTTTAACCCACGTTTTCTCCGCATGAAGTGCTCACACTGGTAGTTAGCTAGTGGTTTGTGGTTTATTTTGGTTAAATGTTGAGGTTTTCATGGGTGTTTTTTCACTTTTATCACAAAATCCAATAGTAAAGTTCAACGCTGAGTTATTGTTAGTATGCTAAGCTATATCAGTTCTTTGGTGGTATTCTATCTGGTTAATAAATGTCTACAAAAAGCGAAAAAAATCAATTTCAACTGTTTCAACTGTTCAACTTTATTTAAAGTGGCAATCACTGTCGTGCAGTCCCTGATGGTGTTACTGGTTTCGTATGGTACATAATTGGTCTATTTGTTAAAACTGCTGTTATACGTTTGATTTAAGTGCTGTTGCAACAATATCAAAAAGTAAAATCATTAATGGTTATCATTGCAAGTAAAAGAGAAAATGAAAGATAAATGACATTAGGGCAGGGGGAGAGAAGATCATGTAAAAAATGAGGTTCAATTGAGTGAAATAAGGCATAAAAAAGAAATGGTGGAAGATAGATATATGTGTGTAGGCTATATCCACATGTGAGAGAAAGAGAGAGAGGTGTAGGAAGCCTGTGTGTGTGTGTGTGTGTGTGTGTGTGTGGGTAGTATTGATGTTTGGTCATGCTTTAGTCTGTGCTGAATGGAGCAGATGCTTTGATCTCCCCTTGAGACCCTGCTAATACTAAAGCTCTGCCTCTGGTCACTGATATATGGGCTGCAATGGCAAGTGTACACACACACACACACACACCCTCCAGCACTTGATTAAACATAGGCTGAGGTTCAGTTGAATCGTGATTCATTTGTTTTTCATCAGTTCTTTTGCATCACTTTCCTCTCCTCTTCCCGTCATTCTGTGATCTTATCTGACCCACGTCACCTCCTTTTCTTTCTATCCTGTGTTCATTTCTTCCCTCAGTTTCTGCAGTCAACACAGAACAGCTGCTGTCTACTAGAGAGGAAAGAAGTAAAGCATTGGAAAGTTTAGTCAGAACAAATGTGGTGTGTGTGTGTGTGTGTTTCTTTGTCTTATTTATGCTTCTGGGTTTATAGGTGCACATTTGCCAAAAAGGGATAGGAAGAAGCACACCATCCATGCATAATTTGTTATCCACCAAAGCCTGTGCCATGACACTGAGGCTGATATGATGGATGCAGTCTGAATGAGGCATATCTGTCATCAAAAGTTATGACTAACTGTCAAGTTGGAAAACTGTAGGCAGTAACACACACAAGAGTATCTGTGATATAGTCGGCACTTGTAACAGAAGATATTACAGGGAATTATGAGCTGTATCAGAGGGGAGATTTATTTTGGTCACGCTGCCATGGTTTAAATGATATTTCTTAACTCCAAACAAGACTAAATCTTTGTCCTAATTATATACTATATACCACACTTACACTATAAAATACGTTCTAATCGTTGTGTTGTTTTGGCAGTAAGTCCACACAAAAAAATGTGTACCCCACTGTTCTGTGTACAGGAAATAATTCTAGATGTGCGCCAACAGACGTCAATCATACTGCAGTTGTGGAAAGCTACTGGCAATTTAAAATTTGGAAACTTAAAAACCAGAAAGCAAAATGTTATTTCCAAAGATTTTAATCATTTATTTTTTTCCTGGAGCTGTCTCACCACTGCCCGCAATGTGTTTTAATTTTTCCAGATGCTCCATTTCTGTTATGCACTGCATTGTGGGAAAAAAGGTGTCCATCAAAACTGCACTCAAAACCTCAACAACAGCCGTGTGCATATCTTTGAGCAACTTTATTTTGTTAACTATAGGGCTGTCCCTGAGTGAGAAATGCCCAGTTAGTGTCAGATCAGCCCCACACTCGACTCCTATAACAGCCTACATGAGTCTCATGTTTACTTGTAAGACTCACGTTTTAATGCCTTGCGATGTGAAAATATGAGATTTCCACACAGTCAGACACATAAAAAGTGTTTGTTACAACCGCCAGTTAAATGGTGTTTAAGCAAACAACATACTGAGGATTTTTCACATGTCACTGCCTTACCAGTTGTGGGGGCCAATGTAAAGTTTGTCCTCAGTCTGGTGCTGAGAGAGTTCATCCTCTGGGGAGCATGAATGTGCTCATTAAAGTTCATGACAATCTGCTCATTAGATTTTTATTCATTGTGTAAAAATGGAAATGTATGGCTAAGGGTGCCACAAAAAAGGAGAGGTCAGTGACTTGAGTGTTTATCACTCTGCTTCCAAATAAGGGGTGGAGGGAACGATTAAGAGCAGCTGATCCCAAATGTCTTGAGTGGTGCACGGCCTCTGTGTAATTATTGTATGTCTCAGAGGCAACATTACACTTGGCTTTTAAAATGCTTCTCTTTGACTGACCCAGACTTGACTCAAACATTAAGCACTTGTGTGTACATTTGTGGTCTATGAGTGTGTGTGTGTGTGTGTGTGTGTGTGTGTGTGTGTGCGCGCGCGTGTGTGTGTGTGTGTGTGTGTGTGTGTGTGCGTGCGCACCTGTGTGTTCATGTCTCTGTGCAGCTGAAGCCAGATTTCTCTCAGTTTATCTTTCTTAGGATGGACAATCGTTTGGGCTGAGCTGTCTGTCTCCCAGTGTGCTTGTCTGTCTATCTCTGTCTGTCTGGTTGGCTGGTGAGCAGGGAGGAATATTTTCCACTGTGAAAGCGAGCAGTTATAAACAGTGACTGAGCTCAGACCGGAGATACAGGGTTCTGATGATAAGCTCATCTCTGGATTGCAGGCATGCTTTCAGTATTTCTGTATCTTAACTTGTGAGTTTGTTGGGTATGTACTGTCTATTTCCCCAGAGGTGGTCACACTGAATTTTGGCCATTTTCAGCCTAGAAGAGATTTATATCCTTTGTGCATCAAGTTAAGACAAAATCACATTCCTTGGAATTTTTACAGGTTTGATACCACGTTTCCACGGAAACCTATGGCATAAAGGACTCGGTTTCCTTGACCAGGACACATCTAAGGCTAAATATATAT